>JAQZBX010021975.1:0-31885 GCA_029593785.1 Cabassous unicinctus | reverse complement strand
GAAATCCAGGATGCCTCTCAGATTTCTAGAGTGTTTGGGTGGCTGAATACTGATGCCATTAACAGAGGTTATAAAGTCAGGAGGAGAAATGTCATGGGAAGATAACAAACTCCATTTTGGACATGTTGATTTGGGTGCCTGTGGTATGCACAAGTGGAGAATTCTGAGCCATATTGAGGCAGGATAGAATAGGGACCTAAGGAGGAGGGGCAGAAAACCTAATAAATTTCCACACAAACACCACCCAACAGAAAAAACTGGAGCAGCTTCCTGCTGGACTCACGTGGGCAGGTTATCGGTAGGTAGCTTATGCCTCTAAGCTGATGGGAATGCAGTTTATACCATTCACCCATCAGCTGAGGAAACAACACTGGCAGTGTGTGCCCACTGACTGTATAAACAAGTCATGGGAACGCAGTTTACAAAACCAACCCAGCAGAAAACAGGATATTCCCACATTACCCACCCATTTTCATAAGCCCCTAGTGGGAGCAATAGCCAGAAACCAATCACCACCGGACAGCAACCCCTAACCCCCTGAGAGAATCAAATCACCCAACAGAGCTCCCCTGCTTTGTCTCAAATATGCCAATCAGTGCAGACCCTGGAGTCCTATATGGCCCCCCACAAAAAACAGAGGCCCCCAGGGCAGAATGAGGTGCTTCCAGATGCTGGATGAGGTATTTTCTCCCTTGAAAATGCCTGCCTTCACCCCTGAAGGTGTATTTCTGTTCTCTTATTCTAACCCCCAATAAATTCTCTGCTTGCCTATTAATTTATAGCTCATCCTTGAATTCTTTCTTGTGATGAAGCCAAGAACCTAGACACTGTCTCTAATAACAATATTAAAACCCATGGATTGGAAGACTAAATATCCTTAAGATGTCAATTCTTCCCAAATTGATATACAGGTTCAATGCAATTCCAATAAAAACTCCACCAGCATTTTTTAAACAAATGGAAAACACAATTATCAAATTTAGTTGGTAGGGTAAGGGGTCCTGAATAGCCAGAAACATCTAAAAAAGGAAAAGCGAAGTTGGAGGACTCTCACTTCTGGACTTTAAATCATATTACCTAGCTACAGTGTTAAAAAACAACATGGTACTGGCATAAAGATAGATATATAGACCAGTGGAACCTAATTGACGGTTAAGAAACAGACCCTCACATCTATGGTCAAGTGATTTTTGTCTAGCCTGTCAAACCCACCCAGCTAAAACAGAACAGTCCATTCAACAAATGGTGCTGGGAGAACTGGATATCCATAGCCAAAAGAAAGAGGACACCAATCTCACACCTTATACAAAAATTAACTCAAAATGGATCAAAGACCTAAATACGAAAGCAAGAACCATAAAGCTTCTAGAAGAAAATGTAGGAAAACATCTTCAAGATCTAGTGGTAGGTGGTGGATTCTTAAAGGAGATATGAGGAGGACTGAGATGGACTACTGATGTTTAATGTATGTAGAACGTTTAATTAACTTTTCTGTAAAAGTGTGAAAATGTATAGAGTTGATGATAACACATTATTGTGAGTAAAAGCTGGTTTATAAATGGGAATGTGGCTGGAAAGGGTAGTCTAGGGATGTAAATGTCAATTGAAAGAAAACTAGAGAATAATCTATGGACTGAATAACACAGTGAATCCAGAGGTGGATGAGAATTGTGATTGATGGTACAGATGCAAGAGTGTCCTTCTGTGAGCTAAAGCAGATGTAAGTCACTATTGCAGGGTGGTGGGAATGTGGAGAAGCATGGGGAAAAATACAAGTGGAGTGACCTATGGTCTGTGGTTAACAGCACTACTGTAATATTCATGCATCTATGCCAAAGATGTACTGTGTTGGTAATGGGGGAGTATTGAAAAAATGTGCCAAATGTACACTGTAGACCATGGTTGGTGGTATAATAGTCTGATGATATTATCTCATAATCTGTAACAAATGTTCCACCATGGTGTGGTATGTTGATGAAGGGGTGTTGTATGGGAATTCTGTACATGCGCATGATTGTTTTGTAAGTTCACAATTTCTGTAATAAAAATATATGTTTAAAAATAATAATAAGGTGGGTTGGGGGAAAAATAAACCAAATGTAAGATATGGACTATAATTAGTAGTAAGATTTTGATGATATTCTTTCATAATTTGTAACAAATCTCTCACAACAATGCAAGGTGTTGGTGGTAGGTTGATGTATGGGATCCCTGTATAATGTAATGCATATTTGTTTTGTAAGTTTACAACTTTTACTGTACACTTATTATTTTGTATGTTCATATATGAATGATATTAAAAATTATAATAATAGGGTGAATTGGGGGGAAAATACACCAAATGTAAAATACTTTGGTTAGGAGTAATATTTTGAGGATGCTCTTTCATCATTGTGAAACAAAAATATTTCATAACAATGCAAGGTATTGGTGGTGCAGTGAGGTATGAGAGCTGTATATGATGTTATGCATGTTTGTTTTATAAGTTCACAACTTTTACTATTCACTTATTGTTTATGTAGCTTATGTATGGGTGATATACATCAATAAATTTTTTAAATGAAAATAAATAAATAAAAAGAGGGTATTCAATGGAAAAAAGAAAAACAAAAACCCTACAGAGCGGATGTGGCTCAAGCAGTTGAGTGCCCACATCCCACATGGGAGGTCCCAGGTTTGGTTCCCGGTGCCTCCTAAAGAAAAAAACAAAACAGACAACGAGCAGACAACAAGCAAAAACAACAAGCAAACAGACAAGGGAGCCATCTCGGGGTAGGAGTAACCCTATGAGCGGGAGTTGGTATAGCTCGGTTGTTGAGGGCCAGCTTCCTACATATGAGGTCCTAGTTTCAATTCCCAGCCCCCGTACCTTAAAAAACAAACAATCAAACAAAGGACTCTCTTTCAGGAGCCCTAGGCACTGAAAGATTGTATTTAGTGCCCTAGTCCCATCAATCAAACTGAAAACACTGCAAAACCATACAATATATTTAAGGAAGGCCAAAAAGGTTTTGGTTTTTCTAATAATGGCTAATTTGGTGCCTTTTAAAAACATGACAAAAATGTAGTAGTCATACACACACACACGCACACACACACACAGAAACATATATATTTTTCCCTGCTCCTGCTTGGCACGAGACAGAAACATGTGCACAAAGAGACTGCCTGTTGGATAATTCAGTCCTGGGAGATGATCAAGAGGCACTAGCCAACCCGACTTTCTTCTCACAGCTTCCCACATGCTGAAGAATTCACATATCTGCCCACAGCAAATGTACTTAAGGCTCTACACTCACAGATGCCCAAGGAAATCAAGCAGAAAGGGACAGTTCATACACTTCTAAATAGATCCAGCCCATGGGTCTCATTCAACTTGTTCTACACCCATTTAGGGCCACAGCATGAGGGCCACTGCTTATTTTCTTATTTGGTATATTCTCTGCATTTCTATGTCTGGTTGTCCATTAAGTAAATAGTTTTTCCCATATGCCATACTGAAGCTTGCATCAGAATTACCTGAAGGATTTGTTAAGCTATATTGCTGAGTCCCACCCGCAGGAGTTCTGATTCAGTAGGTCTGGGATGAGGATAGAGAATTTACTTTTCTGCCAAATTTCCAGGTGAGCCTGCTGCTGCCGACCCTGGGAGTGCACTAGGAAAAACCGCTGTCATATGACAAGTCTCCACAGCCAAAGCAATTCGAAGATTGAGGCAATTATCCAGTTATGACAATATGTTAATTTTAAAAATTCACTTAAGTAAATATAAGGAAGAACTTATTTAAAATAGGATATGATAATTTATAAAAGAATAACCAGAGTAATGGGGAGATGGGACTCTTGCTTTTGAATAAAATATGAGATTATTTGCCATGACATTCCACATTGTTCTGGTTTTGGAAGGATGACTCATAAAAATATGTAAAAGTAGCATAAAAAGTCTGTTAAATTTCGTTCAAAATGTAGTTGATGGCAAAAAGGACAAAGCAAAAAATCGTGCATTTCAATCCCTTCTAAAAAGCTGTCATACATACTGGCATAGAGCAAGACTGAACCTTTGAGAGAACAAAAAGTAATTCAAATATATAGTCCTTAGTTAAAAAGCTGTCTTTAGTTGCCTGAATTGTGAGCTTTTGTGAAACACACCACTTCTCTAAGCAAACCCTGTCTTTTCCATTCAGTAAACAGTCTTCTTTGGTTACCTACAAAGACCACTATTACCCTGGAAAATAATCCTGATAGCAGGATTTTTTAAAATGACAGGACAGTAGGGGAATAAATTATATTAAAAAGAGAAATTAACATGAGGAGATTTTGAAAGGTTGGTAACATTGTAATTAAAGAAAAGATATTTTGAGTTGAACAGAATTTAGAATTTCCATGCAACTCTAGTATGACCTAGGCATCTCCCAACTTAGAAAAAGTTTTATGTAAGAACCTGACTGAAAAATAATTTCTTTGGAATTTGGAACAATTTACAATTGATATTATTGTATTTATAACATTTGTTTGCTAAGGGATTGTTTTATTTCTATATCCATAGAAAGCTTACAAAATCCTCAGGACAAGTAAAATTCCAGATCATTGCCTGAAAGGGGTAGAAAAAATCTTTTGCAATGTACACTATTTTTGGAAGTCAGTTATTCTTTTTAATTTTTATATTGAAATACATTCAAACTTACAGGACATTTGTAGAAATTATTTGAAACCCCATACAGAGATTTCAATATACCCCTAACCCACCCCAGATACCCAGATCTACCGATTTTAATATTATGCCCCATTTGATATATCTATCTGGCTATCCATCCATCCATCCACCCATCCATCCACCCATCCATCCATCCATTTCCTGAACACTTGAATGTAGGTTGTATATATTCTGCTTCTTGAACACTTAACACCATTGGGTACATTTTCTAAGAAAAAGAATATTCACTTATGTAACCACTTTAAGTGCAGTTATCAAGTTCAAGAAATTTAACATTGATATAAGGCTTACAGTCTATATTCCAGTTTTTTCACATACACCAATAATATCCCTTTGCATCTTTTCTCTTCCCTTGCTAGATCCCATTCCAGATCATGTAATTATCATTGTCTCTTTAATTACTCTTTCTTTCCCTTCCTTCCCTTCCTTCCTCTTTCTTTCTCTTTCTTTCTCTCTTTCTCTCTTTCTTTCTTTCTAAATTGTGGGAACATAGACACAACATAAACTTTCCCATCATAACCACCCCAAAGCATACCACTGAATGGGATTAATCATATTCACAATATTGCAGTACTCTCACCACCTTCCATTACTAAAACTTCCCCATCACCCCAAAAAGAAATCCCTATACCCATTATGCATTAACTACCCATTCTTCCTGCCCCCCACCCCTGGCAACCTGTACTCTAATTTCTGTCTCAATGAGCTTGCATATTTTGTTATTTTTTTTTTGTAGTTACTTAAATTTAACATTTTAAATCTATAACAATCCCCTTTGCTTTTATACCAACTTAACTTCTCTAGTATACACTGAGTTCTAATTCCCTTCCAATCCCCTACCTTTATGTAGTTCTTGTCACAAATTACATATTTATACATTATGAGACCCAAAGCACTGCTTTATCATTACACATCCAAGTTGCTCAACAAAGTCCAAACAGGAAAACCTAAGTAGATCATGCTGCAGAATATTTAATCAAACTGCTAAATGCCAAAGATAAAGAGAATTCCAAAAGCTGCAAGAGAGAAGCTATATATATCATACAGGGAAGCCTCAATAAGATTAAGTATTGATTTCTCATTGGAAACAATGGGTGCAAGACAGTGAGATGGCATATTTAAAATGCTAGAAGCAAAAAACTGCCAACCAAGAGTTCTTATTCGGCAAAATCATCTTTCAAAAATGGGGGCAAGATTAAGACTTTCCCAGATAAACAAAAGCTGAGGAAGTTTGTCACCACTCAACTGGCCCTACAAGAGATGCTCAAGACAGTTCTGCAGGTTAAAAGGAAAGGCCAATAGACAATATATTAAAGCCTCTTGAAGAAATAAGGATCTTCAGTGAGGGTAATAACATGGGTATATATGAATGCCAGTATTATGTATTTTTTATTTGTAATTCCACTTTTTACTTCTTACAGGATCTAAAAGGCAAATACATAAAATGTAATGTTAAATCAGTGCTTTGGCTCAGTTTGGTTCCTTTTCATAATTTCCATCTCTCTATTGATATCTTTTTTTTGTTCATCTATCATTTTCCTTATTTCCTTTAGTTCTTTGTTCATGTTTCCTTTAGCTCTTTGAGCATATTTAGGACCATTTTATAAAAGTTTTTGTCTGGTATGTCCCAGATCTGATCCTCCTCATTGCTGGTTTCTAATGCTTTAATCTTCTCCTTTGCCTGGGTCATTGCTTTCTGTTTCTTTGTATGTTTTGTAACCTTTTGTTGAAACCTGGACCCTTTGATATTTTAATGTATCACCACTGGAATTTAGACTCTCAGGAATCTGTTCCTTAAGCTTGTATCCAGCTTGCATCATGACAGAGCTTTCCTTTATTTCCAGCAGATAGCAAAGATGGAAAGAAAGAAAACACCCTTCCCAGACTTTGCATATTGGCCTGTGCAGGTGCTACCTTATCTGTACAATGAGTTTGGAGAATAGTTCCAGGCCAAAGCACATGCCTGATCCTTTCTGCACATGCCTCTTTTCTTGGCATATTTGTGTGGTGCCCATGTGGCCCTGGGAATTCCCCCCTTTATACGATTCTGAACGTCCCCTCTTCCCTAGGAAATTTCCTCTGGTCCTGGGGACCGCAATGTATGTCCTACAGCCAGCAATCTCTTGCCCCAAACAGCATGACTTGACTACTCTCTCAGAGCATTCTGTAGGAGGATCCATGAGCTGCTTTCTACATAGAGGGCAAGCTCTGGGGTAGCAAGCCCCAGGTCATCATCAGACAGACTGGGCCAGACATACATGCTCCCAGCATGTGCACAAGAGTTACTCTGCTCCTTCTGGGAATGGATCCAGGAATCCACACTGGGAGTGTGGGCCAACTCCCTGCCTAGCTGGTGAGGGGTACAGGAGGGCCCAGCCAAGGTGCCATGCAATCCTACGGCTTTTAAGTAGCCTTTTTCTTGATTAGGTTCTTGCCCTCTTACTGCAGTCCTTTAACTGTTTTCTGGAGCTTTGGGAAAGATGTTTCTTCCAGTTCTTGCTGGTTGTACAAACCTTCTCTGGGGCACCAGAACCCTGAAGTGTCTCACTCTGTGGCTCTTGGTCCGGACCAAGCTTTTGCAATGTATACTTTTTGGGGGTATAATATTAAACTACTCATCCAATGGGACTGGGTGCTGCTTCATTACTAGCTGTGTGGTCTTGAGGAAGTTATTTACCTTCTCCCAATTTCAGTTTCTGAATGGTAAACTGGGAATGCTAATAATATTTAAATTGTAGGTTGTTAAGAACATCAGAAATAATACATGTAAACTTCATTCCCTCCTGTCCCCCAGTGCCTGGTGCTGTCATATCAAATTGCTAATTACCACCTATTCTGTTCCAGGAAGAATATTAGAAATTTACATCTGTAGCCATTTGGCAATTTGATGTAATTATGAATTCCAAAAATATAATTGGATCATGCTTGTAAACTGATCTGTTAATCTGGGCATGATCAAGTTATGATTAGGGCATTGACTGGGCCACATCAGTAGGGCGTTGAGCCCCACCCCTTGGTGGGTGGGGGAATCCAATATAAAAAAGACAAGGCAAAGGACAGAGGGAGCAGTTTTTGAGTAGCCGTTTTGATGTTGGAGTTTTGATGTCTGAGAGAAGGCTCCAGAAGAAGAGAAGCGAGCCGTTTGCCTGATAGTCTACAGCTGACCTTGTGGAGGAACCAGAGGAGCTACGCCTGTGGAGAAAAGCAGCCCCAGGAAGAGAGGAACCCAAGAAGCCTGAACCCTGGCAAACGTCAGCAGCTGTCTTGCTCCAATACGTGACAATGGACTTTGGTGAGGGAAGAAACTTACGCTTTATGGCCTGGTAACTGTGGACTTCTACCCCAAATAAATACCCTTTATAAAGACCAACCAATTATTGATATTTTGCATTAGCACCCCTTTGGCTGACTAATACAACATCTAATTCCATTTAATCATCAAAATAATCTTATAATGTAGGTGTTATTAGCCCCATTTTGTAAGTGAAATATACAAAAAGGAAATTTTAATATTGAAAACTGGTCCATAAGGAAAAAATAGATTTAACTAGAGAAGGGTAATAATTAAGGACAGCATCAGTTATAGCATATTAGCACCTATTATGCACCAACACTTGGATTTACCCTTTGAGACAGGAATGATTATTTTCCATTTTGTATAAAAGTATTCTGAGAATCAGAATGTATCAGAGTCTACTTTAAATAGGTATTGTGTGGCTAGGTGTTATGAGGAAGAAATTCAGGTTTCTCCAATTCCCACATCAGTTACAAAACAGTGGTTTCAGTCTACAACAATGTGAACACTGGTAGAACAGTCTATAGAAGGTGGACAAAGGGAGAGTAACTGAAAAAGCATTTGTAACCTCTGGTTGAATGTACCAGATGTTCCTGAAGCAGGTGTTTTCAATCTAGAGAAGGTCTATATTTGACAGATGTAAAATTTGCTAATATTCTATAACTCTGAACTCAAAAATCAGTTATAAATCTCTTGGTTCATAAGGAAATTGTTATTTTTAAATACATGATTTTGTTTACTAAGGAGAAATAAACCAATCCCTCCCAATAAATCAGCGATCTTTTACCTAGTATATTTACTGCATATGAAACCAGAATCTAAACTATTTCTGAAGCAAAAACAACTTAATATTAACTATTTTAACATCATATTCTGGTTATGATATATGTTATTAGTTTAGTGTGAAGCAGCTACCCACAGGACTGGTCTCCATATTATTATCAGTCTGGATATTGACTGGTTAGCTAAGCTTTATCTTATCAGATTCCAAAGGTTAAGGAAAGTTTGCTTATGAACAACAAAGATCTTAAGGGACAAAAAAGGAAAGATCTTTAAGAAAATAGAGGGTACAATACAACAGATTGGGTGATTAAAACAGATTATATTCTTTCTTCTCTGAAGGGGATTTTTCTTTTGATTTTGGGTATTTTCTTTTGTTTTTTTAAATTAATTTATCAGTGAACTCTATTGAGAGGCAGGTTAGTATAGGAAACCGGGAAGGTAGCTGAGACTGGGAAGAGAACATGGCTGCTGGAGAGCATGGCCCTGAGACCCCACCCGGAAACCCCCTGCTACTGAAGAACAAAGCCAGGAAGACCTCCGGTGATTCTGGCCACGCGATCCCATCAGGTACTCTTTCCTGGGTCAAAGAGAAGCCCTGGGTAACCCCAAACAGGCCTCCTCATTGGGCCCCTGAGAGCTAACAGGTGTGGATCGTAAGGCAACCAATCAGAGCAGCCCCTCGCCGCCATTAGGAAGGGGGAGAAGTGAGGTTTTAAAGGGCCTAACCCGGGGCCCATGCTTGGGACTCATCCTGCAGCACACCCGCGATTTGACTCAGATTGTGTACGGTTTTTCTTTTCTTACTCCTTAACTCTTTACTCCCTTGCCTACCCTATGGCGCGTCCTTAAATCCTTTTCTGAGACATAAGCCAAGAACCTAGAAGTCCAGAATCCAGAGCGTTCTACCAAACTTATTACTCTTCAGTTAGGCTAGCTGCTAGAAATACAAAGACGGCTATGGATGTTGTTTTCCTACAGGATTTCACTGTCAAAAGGGAAGATATATGTTTGTAAATGGCTAAATATAGGCGATTAGCACCATAATGGAGGCATTAATCTATATCAGTGGCAGGGACGAGCCCTGGAAAGCCATTAACCATCTCTCTTGTGGTCTGATTTCCAAATGAGTGTTAGCTTTCTACATGAACCAGAAATGTCCCTGATGTTTTGTTTTGCTTTTAAATTTTTTGTTCCCATATATTCTTCACCCAGCTTTCCCTAATGTTAACATCTTACAAAATCATAGTGCAAATATCAAAACTAAGAAATTAACATTGGAACATTACTGTTGCCTGTCTCCTTTTTGTCCTCCAATCTGTGACAGTTCCTCAGACTTTCTTTGTCTTTCAGGACCTCTACACTTTAAAAAAACGATTTAGTTTTTTAAAAATTTTATTTTTATTTTTTATTGGAGAAGTTGTGAGCTGACAAGACAATCATGCATAATGTGCAGAATTTCTATGCATCACCCCTCCACCAACACCTTACATTGCTGTAGAACATTTGTCACAGATTATGGAAGAACATGATCAGACTATTACCATTAACTATGGTCCACAGTATACACTTGGTATATTTCTTCCATACACCCCCTATTATTATTAACACTATGTATTAATGTTGCACATTTATTACAGTTTGAGAGAACACGCTCATATTTGTATTGTTAACCACAGTCCATCTTCCACCACATGGTTCACTATGTTATACAGTCCCATGCCTTGTACATTCTATCCAAAGTATAAACTCAGTAGCTCTCACTTTCATCACAGAGTTCTGCAGTCATTGCCTTAGTAACCTCTTCACTTTTGAAAACACCTGGTCAGGTATTTTGTAGAACATCCTTCAGTTTGGGTTTGTCTCATGTTTTCTCATGATTAGATTGAGGTGAAGGATTTTAGGGAAGAATACCAGAGAGATGAAGTGCCCTTCAGTGCATCATGTCAGATGCCCACTTGTCTTGTTACTGGTGGTATTCAGCTTGAACACATTTTAAAGGTGGTATCTGCTGTTTTTTTCCACTGTAAAGTTATTATTTTTGCTTTTGTAACTAAGAACATTTGGGGTGAAATCTCTGAAATTTTTGACTAAAGAAATTATCCGGAGCTTCTTTCTTGAAAATAGTCTTATTGATGGCACAGAACCATTAAATAATCCAAAAAAATTTTAGTTTTATGGGCCTAGAAATGAGATTCTGTTTACATGAAGAGCATCCAAGTATAAGGTCTATGTATTCATTCCCTAAATGAATGGTCTATTAAAGTCTTCAAACTCACATTTTCCAGGGGAGAAAGAGGTCACAGGAGAGACAAACTGAGGATATAGACACAGTATGCTGCAAACACATTGAGTGTCTCTAAATTTCTACTATACCACTATGCATTTAGGGAATCACTAACCTAAATCAGACAGCACAGATATGCTCAGAAACCCCATCTGTAATTTGTGCAAAAAGCCCTTATTTTCACGGGCTTGTCTAAATGGGATGACCACTCTATTTGAATCAGGATTTATCTCTCAGCTGAAACACTAGCCTTCATGGATGAAATATCAGTCTTTGGTGCTAGAATGACATAATTGAGAAGTAAATTCATGGAAAAGATTTCTCTGAAAAATCCTGGGGTGGAAATAGGGGGGATACCCATCTTACAGCTATTATATAAAGAAATGATAGAAGGTTTGTTAGTTAGCTGTGAATGATCCTACTACAGAAATATCAAAGGAGAAAAATAGTTGTGGTCTCTCCAGGACAAAATTTGCTATGCTGAACTAAAGAAAGATATACAAACTCTTTTTCAAGAAAGGGAAAATCAGGTCATGGCAAAACAACAGGATAACATCTTACAGAATACTTGTTCACAAATTTGGCTAATATTACCAAATTTAATTATGCTAAATATCCTACTTGAGTAAAACTTTGAAAGCCTACAGAAAATATTAATAGTGTTTATCCCCTGGGGATTATGATAGAGTCTTTTACTTTTCCATTTACAGATTTACACTATTGGGATTTATTTATTTATTTATTTACCATGTCAGGTATTACTTTTAAATTGAAAATTAATCAGATGGGAAAAAATTTAAATCCTATTTCAAGTAAATATTAAAGCCTCACTATAAAGTGAATATATTAAAGTCAACTGAATAAAGGTTAGCTACTGAAGGAATTTTTCAATTTAACCAAGCAAAGTTTGAGAAGAAAGTAGATTTTGAATCATTTAAACTCCTGCCCCAATTTTTTAAATTGGAGAAAGAAAAGAGGCCAGGACAGAATTACATTTCTGTTTTGTGAAAAGTAACCAAAGAACTCACTGACAAGAATAGTATTTCCCTGAAAGATTGAAATTTTGCCTTTTTTCCCCATAATTATTTGGTGTATAGTAAAGCTGAGTATCTATTTGTGAAAAAGTCAATTTTATAAAAGGATTATAGACACTGAAGCAAACGGACCAGTGAGGTTTACCCACCTTCCCCAACAGCAAGGACTCCCTGACCCAATTGTTCTTCAGAGAATTTTCTTCTCACCTAAGGAATATCTGGGCTGCTCTCCTCCTCCCCCTCCCAGCTCACTGAAAAGAATGAAGGTCTGTATTCACTCCTGAACTCCCAATGAGCTGTTCAGTACATAACTGCACAAATAACACAGAAACTTGGCAAACTAAACGGTAGGTAAACATAGGAACAGGATACAGAATAAGTAAACATTAACAGGATACAGCTTCTCTTGCAAAAAAATTTAAGCCAATATGTAATGTGTTACCCCAAAGAAGTATTCGTCAATTTTTCAGACCTTTTCCTCCTTTTAAATATTAGCTCACCAAAATTAGATGAGTAAAAATGTTATCTATTCTATCAATAAAATATTTTGTCATTGTAATAATTTATTCGTTTTAACTTTTTCATTGAATTGCTATGTTCTATTTGAATTTCTTTAGATAATTTTGTAACGTTAGAAATTTAAAAAAAGAAAATACGATTACACTCAGTGTATCAATAGTAAACACGGTCAGCGTTGGGATGGAACTTTTGCTTTATTGACATGTTGGGGAAAATGCTGTATAAATTTATTAAATAATTAAGCACTAGGTAAAACAGTGGTTGCTTCTGACCTCATAGAGCTCTTTTCTTTTCTTCGTAATTAAGCTTATTTTCGATTAGAAACAGGATTTGCTCCGCAGATAATGATGCATGTGGTGGTAATGCAAGAATTGAAATTTTGAAAAAGTAATTCTAGAAACGCCTAAGAAAAAACTTGCAATGATTCTTGGGCAACCAGTGTGGCTTTTTTACACCAGGTAGTTCCTCATTTCCACCGTAGGACTTGGAACGTCCCACCAGGATTCCACCTGCCCCCGCTTCCCCTCCAGCTCCCGAAGTTTCTTTTCCAGAGGGCGTAGGCAGCATTCCTCCGAGAGTGGATTCCTCAACTGGCCTTTCCCGGCTGCCCCGCTCCAAGTGATGTCCCTAACACCCCTACAGCGCACAGCGCCCCCACCCCCTCCGCCAGGTACCAGCCAGGCCGGGCTCCCCCCTCCCCCAGGAGGCCACCGTCTCTGTGCTAGCCTCGCTCGGGCCGGCAGGGGAGGGGCCGAGCAGCTACCGCCACAGCAGCAGCCCGAGCCCTCGCAGCCTGGCTGTCACGTGACTCTACGGCGGCGGTAGCCGTGGCAGCAGCCGCGGCTGCTCAGCTGGTTGGGCTCCGGGCTCAGTTCAGCGCACTCAGGAGCTGAGCGCAGGGGGCGGGGAAGGGACCTGCTGCTGCTGCGGCCGCCCCGCGGGTCCTGGAGTGCCTGGCTCCCGCGGCCAGGCCGGCCCGCTCCATGCCGCTCCATTGCGGAAGTGTAGCGGGGAGAGGCAACGGCGGCACGGAGCGCCGGAGGCCGGGGCTTAGCCCCTTGCAGCACTAGGCTCCGGGAGCCGCGAGCTGCACGCCCCAGCGGCCCGGCTGCCCGCGCGTCCCGCGCCCTCTGCAGCCTGCATGACCCGCGCTGCGCTTTTCCCGGCCCCCGCCGCGGCCGCCTCCTGCTCACACTGCTGCTGCCGGGCGCAGGAGTAATATGCTCACTCGAGTGAAATCTGCCGTGGCCAATTTCATGGGCGGCATCATGGCTGGCAGCTCAGGCTCCGAGCACGGCGGCGGCGGCTGCGGAGGCTCGGACCTGCCCCTGCGCTTCCCCTACGGGCGGCCGGAGTTCCTGGGGCTGTCTCAGGACGAAGTGGAGTGCAGCGCCGACCACATCGCTCGCCCCATCCTCATCCTCAAGGAGACCCGGCGGCTGCCTTGGGCCACTGGCTACGCAGAGTGAGTGCAGCGACACCGGCGGCGCCCCTGCTCTCCTCGCGGCCCTTCCCCTACGTTTCCAGCCCTGCGCTTTCCCTGCTTCTCGGCCCCAGGGCTGTCTATTGGCAGCCGCGGTCCAGGCCTCGGCGGGGTCCCCTTTACCTACACTGGCCATTTCTCTCATCTTCCCCACTCCCCCTTCCCCCAATCCCAAGGACACGGCGTCTCCAGCCCCGGAGTGGGTGGTGGAGGGCTTGGTGGCAGCCTCTGAACCGTGGGAAAGCCTGGTTGGTGGGGTCTGAAGATCCGGGGGCTGTGACTCGTGAAGGAAAGTGGGTAGAACAGCTCTGATGAAGTTTGAAACACAGCAGGGAAATCTGGTATTTGCCCCCACCCCCACCCCCAAATCCTTGTATTCCTGCGTGAAGAGTTTCCTGGTGGAGACTTGGGGGAACTGTCGCTGCGCCTGGGGGGGCGGATGTACGAGCTCTGGAGGTGGCAGCGTTCTTGTGCGTGGTTGTGTATTTCGGAAGGTCTCGCTTTCTCAGACTTCTTTGTACGAACTCACTTGCTTTTCTTTTGATAGGTAGTAAATACCTGCGTGTTCAGCAAATGGCAATACTATTTCCTAGCCCTTGGGGAGTGGGGAGACTTATTCCAAGTGTTTAATGATAGCCTCTGGGTAATCCACTTTGGTGATTAAGCAAGCGTTTGAATGATTTGCTATTTCAAAAACCGATCCAATTAGGTTGACAACCTGGAATACCACAGGGAAAGGAAAGAGGGAGGATTTTAATGCTCTCCCCGCACTCCACGGCCACTTCCCTATTGACTGTTAATGACCATCTTATGAATGGTAAGATCAGTAATGTTTTCCCCCTATTATCGATTATTTTAACTTCATGAAACTGGGAGGCCCAGAGGTGGAATTTAGGAGACCATAGTTTCAGGATTAATAACGAGCCGGTGGGTGCAATACTGCACGCAAAACCCCGAAGCCTGGAACACCTGGCCCTTTTACTTTATCCCATCCGCTCAATAATCCTGGCCCTCCCTCGCCTGTGCACGGTCTCGCCCGCTGATTGGTACTTCCGCGAACCAATCCGCTCTCCCGACGCCTGAGCGCTTTGAGGTTGACCCTGTTCTGGTGGCCCGGATAGCCCGGGCCTGCGTGGTGCCTGATGCTCTGGGTTTCCGTGCAATAGTTGGCTCCAGAGACTCTGCTTAGAGTCCTCACTTCTCCTTTCCTTCCCTCCTCATCGTTTAACCGTTTCAACACGAGCTGAAATGGAAAGTGTGTAAAATAGGGATAGAGAATAGGAACGTGAAAGATAAGGAGGAATCAAAAGTAATGCATGCTAAAACTGAAAGCACATAATAAAGACTAGCCAGGAAGAGAACGTTGGGGAGGGGAAGATACAAAGTAGAAATGTAACTTCCAAGAGAAAGCCAAAGCAGAAAAACACCTGTGTAAGAAAAGACCGACATAAAAAGTGCTTGCCAAAAATACACAAAGCCAGGTTTCTTGGCTAGGGTAAAAACGTTGTTTAAACAGTCCAGTTGGGTCTTTTGCAAGACAGAAAGCAACTCAGGCTTTCTCCCTTAAACTTGTAGGTTGGGGCCTTGCCTGCCCCAAACCCAAATGTGTGGGGCCCTGTTCTCCAGTGGGTTTCCCAAGGCAAGGGTGCCCGTCGGAGGGACAGAATGGCAAGCAGGCAAATGGTGAGAAAGTTATACTAGAGGGAGGAAGGAAGATATTAAAACATTAAAGTCAGAAGCTAATTGGACACAAGAAGAAGAACCACAGAAAGGAAATAAAATCCCACTTGTCCACAAATGATGTGCCAAAGAGCTGTAAATATAAGGGACCCTGCAATGAGATGTCAGAGCAAATAGTACTTAGTGGGCTTTACCTTATTCTTTCTGGGCCTGAGTTTTCTAATCTTTAAGAAGCTTATTTTCCTAGACCAGGACTTGAGAGATGTCCAGTTTGAAGGCCAGAAAGGCCCTGTAAAAGGTTTAAACCTTTTAAGTTAGTTATAAAAGTAGTACATGTTGAATCAAAGGTCAAGCAAAGAGGAAGCTATAATGTAAGCCCCTCCTCCACTCCCTTGCCCTGTAGAAGCACTGTCTGTTCTTTGGATGATGTGTACCTTTCCAAACTTTCAATCGCACCTATAGATATGTTTCAGGTCTTTCTTTTTCTCTCCTTCAAATAAACTCAACCTAAAGCATGTTATTCTGTAGCATTTTCACCCAACATTATGTCATGGATATTATTGCAAGTCAGCACATATTGAATTACCTCTTCCTTTTTAAATGTCTGCATAGTACTAATAATGCCTAATATAGTTAGTGCTTGCTATTTAGTGCCTATGCTTTTTTAAACTTTGTATTAGATCATTTGATTCTCACAACAAACCAATTAGGTAGGCTTATCCATTTTATAGATGAGGACACAGAAGAACCAAATGGTTAAGCAGCTTACCCAGGGTCATGCCACTTTAGCATAGCCTGTTTTTGAACCCAAGCAGTCTGACTCCAGAGTCACAACATCAAACTACCTCCTTACAGTGTATGAAATCGGTGCATCTATCTGTACCCAAGATTAGTCACTAATGTTGCCATGCCCCCTCCCTCTTCTTATCCTTATTCCTTTTAGATGTTGTGCTGCACCCACTTCCTTGAACTATAGTTTATCTTCCTGCAGAAATACATCCTGAGTGATCAAAATGGCTGAAATAGAGATGGGGAGAGAAAGTCAAGTGGGAACTGTGGCTGTGCTCAAAAGTTGCCATACCCCCCTCTACTACAGGATCTGCATCATGACAGCATTAGTTATCTGTTACTGCATAACAAATTATCCCCAAACTTAAATGGCTTAAAACAATAAACATTTGTCTCATACAGTTTCTGAGAGTCAGGAATCCAGGAGTAGCTTGGCTGGGTAGCTGTGACTCAGAGTCTCTCTTGAGGTTGCAGTCATCTGAAGGCTTGCCTGGGCTGGAGGATCTACTTCCAATAAGATATACCCACGTGGCTTTTGGCAGGAGGCCTCTGGAATAGGGATGAGAAGAGGAAGATGCACTAGCATCTCTCTCATTGCCACTCTGGCCAATCTTCCTTGCCATGTGGACCTCTCCATAGGACTGCTTGAGTGTCCTCACGCTATGGTGTCTGGCTTCTCCCAGATTGATCAATCAGAGAGGGAGAGGGAGAGGAGGCAGCACAGTACTTTTTATGACTTAGGCTCAGAAGTCATACATGGTCACTTCTGTCATACCCGTTTTGTTAGAAGCAAATCATTAAGTCGAGACACTCGAGGGAAATAAAGTTCCACCTTTTGAAGTAAAGAGTATCAAAGAAATTTGTGAACATATTTTAAATCATAATGACTTCCTGGTGCCGTTGCTGCCAAGGAGACCAGGAAGGTCTGGAAGCTTTGCAGAGGCTCTTATTTCTACAGGCTGTGAGAAGGGTTATTTTTCAAGAAGTTTTTTTTAATGTCTCTAAGCTTTTGTTTACACTGGTGGAGGGGTGTATACAGGATATATCGTCACTTTTTTGTAGTCTTCAAATATTTGCAAAGCCACTACTTGAAAGGATGACCTAGGTTTATTCTTTGAGGCTCAATAAGGACATGAAAGTTGAAGGGTTCAGACAGTATTCTTATAGATAGGATTTCCTCATTGGAAGAGAAGGCAAACTAGTTTATTCATTTAAATATTTATTGGGCATCTAATGTGTGCCAGGTACTGTTCTAGATCCTAGAGATACAGTGCTTATATAGTTTATATTCTAGAGAGAAATCTAATAAACCTACAGTACAGATAGTAAACCAACAATTATGTAAGTGCTGTGGAGAAAAGCCTGGTCAAAGAGAGCAGGGCACCATGGTTTTTATTAGGAGTGGTCAGGGAAGGCTGCTCTGATAAAGGAATATTTGAGCAGAGAAGGAAAGGAAGTGAGCACTCATCTGGAAAAGAGCCTTCCAGGCAAAAGGAAAACCAAATGCAGATGCAGGAGGCATGCCTGCTGTGCTTGAGAAAGGGCCAGCGTGACAGGAGCAGAAAGGATGATGGGGAGATTGGCTAGAGATGTCATCATACAGGTGGGAGTGGGATAGGAGTCGTCCAGATCAGTTTGATCATATTGGACTTTATAGGGCAGGGGGAAGGCATTGTCTTACTCTGAGACAGCTTTGAGCAGTCCTTTCTAAAGTGAATCTGGGGGCATGAGCGAAGAGGGGAGACCAGGTAGAAAGCAGCCTTCATTTTAAATTCCCTTGCAAATCCTAGGGACTGTTTCTGCTGAGTAGTTCTCTCTTTGTTGGAGAAGGTACGTGAGAGGGATGGAGTAGGTAGGAAGATTGACCAAAGAGTGGCGATAAGAGAGAGATGCTGGTGCATCTTCAAGACCTGAATGAGAAGTGGTTTGTTTACCTCTCCAGAATGCAAGTTAAGTTTCCAGGCCTTCCTGGGGAGGAGAAATCAGCATCACTTAGTGATCGATTTGAAGGTTTGAAGCCCACAGAGTTGGGCTCTAGTGATGATCTCCTAGCGGGCCCCTTTGGATGGTAGAGAAATTAAGGAGAAATGGTTTATTTATTGCCACTTACTGTTAATCCCTTTTAAGAAGAAGTACAAAACTAAGAGTTAGCTTAATCCCTGTAAGGCTTAGGGATCCAGAAACTGAAGACTGTCATTCGCTCATTCATTCATTTGATGTTTATTTAGCGCCCCACCTGGCATTATGCTGGGTGGAATTTCCTGGCTCCTCAAAAAAGCTTCCTATTATGGCTGAAAAGTTACCCACTTGATTAAGGAGTATTTGCTATGCTGTAAAGCTATGTAAAGGATTTACAGTTACAAATAACATCTACTTAGTCCAAAATTTTTATAAAAGACAGACATTAACAAGCTTTATTTTTAAGTTTTTCCATGAAATCACTGACTTAGCCTATTAGGTCTGCTCAGAGAGAGCCTGTGGAAAGCAACAGAGTCCAACCCAGAGACTTGACCATGGGACAGCTGCTTCCTTTCTCTCTCCACAAGTTTAAATAGTACCCAAGTCTTCATGTATAGCAGAACCTGGAGGTCGGCTAATTCTTTTAGTAGTTTTGGAGGCCATTTTGACTTTCTTTTCCTTCTTGATCTATTTGCCAGAACTTTCTCCCATTGATGAGTGGCAGAGATACAGATGCATATGGAATTTGTGCCTGTAAACTACAGGAGTAGAGAATGCCTGAGAATGTGCTAGTGCTTTGAACAGCAATCTGCATGTTAAAGATGCATGTTTATCAATAGTATATTTCTTGTGCAGAAAAAAACAAAGAATAATTATAGCATAATTTCACTTTGGTTATAGCTATAAGGAAACTGTAAAAAAAAATTTTTTTTAAGTACCTTTCTTTTAAAAGTGCCTGTGGACATGGGTACCAAAAAATGCTATTTTTAGAGTTTATATTAAATGTACATTACATAAAGTTCTTTGTGTCTCGCCTTTGTGAAATGTGTGATGAAGTAACCTTATAAATGCAAATGCAGCCTACGAGCATTTGGATTTGCTTCAGTATCATTTTCCTGGATGTTGTTCGGTCTCCGGTCTTTGCCACTAATTAGCAATTACCAATGAATAGCATTAGTTAGATATGTAGTGGTGATGACAGAGAGGCCACTGTTTTCTCTCTTGCCCCAAAGATCAGAAATCCCCTGGCCTTTCTTTTTCCCTTCTAACCTCTCCCAGCACACCCTTCCCTCTTACCGACACCTCTTTGCGGAACTCCTGCCTAGGAACTTCCTGTTTGACTTTTGCAACTGAGGAACGTCCAGGTTCTACACTTCTTGTTTAAAGATAAAAAGAAAGGAGTTGGGTGTCATTTAACAGCACTTATTTGCAGATGAGCAAAACTTCTAAAGTGGCATAAGATATTTTACCTGTCTTGTAACCTGCAGATGGTATTAATTTCCTATTTTAAAGCAATTAGCTAAACTTTCTTCCGTTTTCAGATTTGACATTATAATGAAGTCGTCCGCTTTGGGGTAGCTTCTTGGGCAGTCTCTTTTCTTGGGATAATGAAACTGCTTCTTTCAAGAACTATTGATGCTTCAGGCAGATGGTTTAACTGTACAGAGAGTTAACATGTGTTTACCATGTGTCTCAGCTCCAGTTTAGGTAGACAGCACCATCTTTGATATTACACACCCCTACCCAAGTGCTTTCTAATCATGGTTACAACAATACCTTTTTTTTTTTTTTAATTTTTAGGAGGTACTGGAGATTGAACCAAGGACCTCTTATACATGGGAAGCAGGTGCTCAACCACTGAGCTACATCCGCTCCCCACAACAATACTTTTTAAGGACTTAAAACTGACTGCATACTGGAGTTGTTTTTAGAAATATATTATTTTCAAGACAAATGATTTCTAAAGGAAGGTATCTTTAAATTCTTGATGTTTGGTAGAAATTAAAAAAAAAAATCAAGTCCCTTTAGATTTCCCTGATTTGCCTCATTTGAATAGAGGATTGATTTTTTTTTCCCCCTTTTCAATTTATGCCACTCTCAAGAACTAGACACCATTGGTCTGCTTCCTCTCATTAAATCAATGAAATCATTGCATTCCTACTGTTTGTCAGGTCTTGGCCCAGGCCGGGTCCATAATATAATAAGACAGTCATTGTCCTCAAGAAAATTTTATAGCAGTCTTTTACTCTTGTCTTTCTTAGAAATTAAATTAAAATGAACACATGGACTATTAAACTTAGAAGTGAGCAGCACAAGGGGGTTTTGTTTTATTTTTAATGCTTCTGGGCAATTTTGAGTTTCAGGATTTGGAGTCTTTAAATCACACCCTACACAAATGATTTCATTCCAGCCAGCGTTGTGATCAGCTCCCAAGTTATCTGTTCCTGAAGATCCCATGACCTTCATACGTACCCACTAAAAATTTGGGGAGCAATGAGAGGGTGGATGGGATTGCATTTACTTAACAGTGCTTTAACTCTCCCCTTACCGTCCATAATTGATGGTGGTCCACACTGACTATCTAGAGAGAAAATACCCTTAGATGACGGTGCAGAAGAAGCAGGATGGAACTGAATTGTAGGACTTGTAGGAAATGTTAATACTGAGGAGGCTTTTCCATGTGTGTTTACAGATAACTGGTTTTCACTAGCTTTCCAGTATGGTACTGTAGTAGATACTTTAAAAATAGCCTAAGAATGAGCCAGCATTTATTTGGCCAATTTCCCTTGTACCAGATCCCATCATTATTTATACTCTATTGGATGCATTAAAACTTGCTAAATGCAATAGCTAACATTTTTTGAGATATCCCTGTGTGAAGGCTCTGAACTAAGCACTTTATTTGTAGGGATTTGGTAAGATGAATGCCACACAGAAAAGCAATTTGTCCAAAGTTCCAAACCGTATTAAGTGGCAGATCTGGGATTCATACCCAGTTCTTCCTAAGTCCCACTTTTGATGGTGTTGAACTATTTTGTAAATGTTGCTTTGGTCGTTCTATTTGTGAGTTACAGATATTCTTTTTTTTCCTATTCCAATGAAAAAACATTAAAAAAAATTTTTAACAGTAAAATACTCATTATAGAAAATTCAGATAATACCAAATACTGATGGCATAAAGAAGAAAGTGAAAATTGCTTGTAAATCCATCAACCACTGTTAACGTTCTGGATTAGATCTTTCCAGACATTTTATATATGCATGCATGTATGTATGTGTGTATATATATATTTTTTTCAAAAATTGATCATACTTTAACATGTTTTTTTTAACATGTCTTCTTCACTTTAGAGTATGTGATGGACTTCTTGCCAGATCAGTAAGTTCATTGACTGCTTAATATTCCACCAACAGAATCTCTGAGTAATGAATCCCATATTGGACATTTAAATTTAGTTTCAGGCTTTTGGTGAACAACCACAAATGTTTAACTCAAATCATCCAGGTATTCCCTCAGGATAAATTTCTAGACATAGAAACCTTGGCTAAAAGCCCTGTGCATTTACAATCATGATACATATTATCAGATTGGTTGTACCCATTTATGTTCCAGCCAGCAGTGTATGAATGTAAGCAACATTAGGTATTAAGGTTTTATATTTGCCAGTGATGTAGATGAAAAACAGTTCATTTTAAGTTGTCTTTCTTTGATTATTAAAGAAGTATTAGCTATTTAAATATTTTCTTATGATTTGTCTTTTGATATCGTTTGTCCATTTTTCTATTGAGATAATCTTATTTTTAAAAGCTCTTTATATATTAAGGCAATTACCCCTTTGACTGTTATGTTGCAGTATTTTTTTCTAATGAGTTCGTTTTTTAACTTTCTCCATTTTTTTTCCATTGAAATGCAAAATTTAATATTTAGGTAGTCAGGTCTAATCTCTTTCATGGCTTTTGTTTGGTGTCATGCTTAGAACATTTGAAGTTCTAGAATAATAACCATCCTAATCCTTTTAGCTACTATATGTTCTTAAGTTGCAGGTCATAGGAACTCATTTGAGCTAACATCAGGGGGAAAAAAAAAGGGGTGGGGAGAGGGTTATAGTAGAGATATCACCTGTCTCGTGTAATCCCAGTGTAAGAATGCAATTGGACTTCACAAGGGACTGGAAACCTACACTCGAAAGCCATCCAGGAACAAAGTGGCCATTCTCTCCTCCTTTCTCTAGGGCCTCACGTCTGCCTCTCTACACCCCAAACAAGCAACAGCCGGGCCAGACCAACTGTCGCCTCATCTCCAATTTTAAAGTTTTGGGAGAGAGACTAATTGATTGGTTCATTCGAAGCCATATATCTCACCTTGGCATGATCAATTGTGGTTTAGGGGACTGGGGTCACATAGGAACATGGCTGCAGGGGCACACATCTGAGAATGAGAGTTGGGCAGTTCTTAGAAAAGGAGGTGGTGTAGGGTGGACTAGGCAGATAGTTCAGAAGACTTACTATAGAAAACTCATTCAGTAAACAAATATTTGAGTTATATATATCAAGTTTGAAACTAGGAAGACAGAAAGGTGAAACAACTATTTTTATAACATCTGTTAAATAAATTATCAATAAGCAGCGAGCCCTTATAATTTTAAAATTGTACTATTAACTGTAGTCCATAGTTTATATTAGTGTTCACTGTGTTGTACAGTTCTGTTTTTTAAAGTATTTTTATTCAAGTAACATATACAATCTAAAATTTCCCCCTTTAACCACATTCAAATATATAGTTCAGTATTGTTAATTACATTCACAATGATGTGCTGCTGTCAGCACCATCCATTACCAAAACTTTTCCATCACCTCAAACAGGAACTGTACCAATTAAGCATAACTTCCCATTCTTTTTTTTTTTTATTTTTAAAGATTTATTTTTGAAAAGGTGAACAATGACAAATTATGTTTAGAATACACGACTGGCAAAAAATAAAAGATGGAAAATATATGTTTAGTAGGAAGCAAATTTTAAGGTACAGTGATTATGAATAGTCCATAAGAGGATATCAGGGAAAATACAAAGTATTACTATAGAAAGAACTATTGAGTGTTTTTTTTTTTTTTAAACCTAAAAGAGGAAGTAGCTATAGTATTTTGTTGAAAGTAAATAAACTATGAGTATGAACTCTCAAATATATGTTTGGGAAAGGGAGTGATTTTTATCAGTCTTTTAAGACAGCTTTTTCTCCATAAGGCCGGGTTTAGAGTGGAGCCAAGGAGGTGGAGGAGATGCCCTCTTAGCTGATCGTCTCTGTGATTATTAATAGTCAGACCACCTTCCCCCATCCCTCACCCCTGGGGTGAGGCCATTGAGGACGATGTTGCCCTGTTGTTAGAACCAGGTGTCCAGAGCTGGACTGGTGATTTCAGTGCATCAGCTAATTGGAAGAAGAGAAGAATTGGCAGCTTGAACTACAGCAGCTGGTGTTTATTAAAAAAAAGAAAAAAAAGAAAAAAAAAATTTTTGGTGCTCAGATGCAAATCACATCTGCTGTAATGCGAAAGCCCTGCCTCTCTCCTCCGGCTCCTGGTCATCAGGTCTCGCTGGCCCTTTCCCACCTTCCATACCACCTTAAGCCTTGCTCCTGCCTCACCATTCTCAGGCACCAGGGGATATCATTTGTCTCAGATTCTGGGCTCAGCTAGGCCATGTGCTGTGGATTCTCTCTGGTTCCCAGCCTTTTCACTATCAGGACACCTTTTTTGTTTGTTTGTTTCTTGGATGGCTTCCTAATGAAAGATTTTGTTCAAGCTATATTAAATATTAAATTTCCCCATTTAAAAAAAATCAGACACCTCATATCTTCGAGTCAGCACAAAAGACTTGGTGACAATTGCATTGAGCTGACAGAATTTCAGGCAAAAAGCAAAGAATTAAACTTTGTTTCAGTTAATGCTTAAGCCCTTATTGCCCACAGTCTGTTTTTCATTAGTTTTTTTCCTCAACATTTAAAATAGCTTAGATCTCCTATTAGTATCATTTCAGATCCTTAAGGAGCCAGGATCAAAAGTTGGGAATCTCTCCCAAAAGGTTTGCGTTTTACACCAGCCCTGAGTTTTCAGCCAGGTGTGCTCAGGTTAGTGTTAAGGTCATTTTGTTCTGGATCAAGTGTATAGTGCTTCCCTTGAGTGCATTACTTCAAAGTCCCCAGTGTCCTTTTCTTGTTGAAACACTGTGTTTTAATAGTTTTATTTTCTTGCCTCCCAAAGTGCTACAAGTTGCCTCAAAGGCCTGATGCCTGTTAGTTGCAAGTTTAATTAAACTCGTGCTGAGAATATTATTTTATCTTGCAGAGTTTGACCCTGGGCAAAAGTTTATCTTGTAAAAATTTCTATTATCCAGTAGTATTTGTAAGAAGAATTTAAAAACATCTTTAGATGGTGTATATTAGTCAGAGAAACAGAACTGGCAAGGTGTCTCTGTGTGTGTATGTGTGTGTAAATACAAGATTTTTTTATAGGAATTGGCTCACATGACCTTGGGTATTGGCAAGTCTGAATTCTGTAGGACAAGCCACAGGTTGGGAACTCTGATGAAGGTTTTGATGATTTCCCCAGGAGAGGCTGACTGGCTTGTTGAAGTAGAGATAGAAATTCTTCTTTCTGACTGCTGAAATCATTAATTCTTCCTTTAAGGCCTTCAACTCATTGCTGAAGGCAATCTCCTTAGATTGTAGGTGTAATTAGCTATAGATGCAGTCAACTGATTATTTAAGTCCATGAAATGTCCTCACAGTAACAGGCTAGTGCTTGTTTGACCAAACAACTGGTCACCATAATGTAGCCAAGTTGACAGATGAACTTAACCATCACAGATGTCTACTAACTTGTTGAAGTGGAGGAAGCATTGATTAGTCAGGAATTTAGATCATCGGCCATAATTTTGTTTTCACAATGTACTTTTTTTCTTATTACAGAATTGATACGTGTTCATTGTAGGTACTTTCAAAATTCTGAGTACTGGTGGATTAGTCAGGGATCTCTAGGGAAACAGAATCTACAGGATACATCTATAAATAGTATGAGATTTTATGAAATTCCCTTACTTGACTGTGGGGATGTACAAGTCTAGATTCCACAGGCAGGCTGCAAACCAGGGACTCTGATGAAAGTCCTTGAAGAGTTCCCAGGAGTCATTGACCTGTCCAAAGTCTAGCTGAAAATTCTCTCTGAATGCTGAAATCACTTCCCCTTTTAAGGCATTCAAATGATTGGATAAAACCGCACTCATTGCTGAAGGCAGTCTCTTTGGCTGATTGTAGATGTAACCAGCCATCTATGTAATAAACTCACTGATGATTAAAGTCCATAATGTCCTTGTATTATAATTAGCCCAGTGCCTTCTTGACCAAACAACTGGGCACAATTTCCTGGCCGAGTTGACACACTAGCCTAACCATCACAGTCCACCCCTTGTCAAGTTGGTAGCCATACACATCACCTTAAACCATACTTAGTCTCTAAATAGAAACAATAACATACATATATATATTTTCACCTTACAATATTCACCTGTCCTGCATACAACCAGACACTAATTCCCTACAGGATAGGTTGCAAGTCCTTGGGTAATATTCACTCTTAAACTTGACATCTTTAAGTATTATGACATGAAACTAATACAACTTATGTCATATGATAAGGGAAAAAGGGAAGAAAACAAGGATATTCATTTTATGTATATATACAATCACACTCATAAAACAAGGAAGAAATATTCATGACCATTATAGTCCTCGTTTCTGTAACTGGTCACATGGTCAATGTTCATATTTATCACTACCTTCTTCCACTACCCATTCCATGTTCCCATTACCCTTGGCAAACACCTCAGCTGGCCATGGTTCTTTGCCTAGTGAGGTGACCCAAACTTTCATTCCTGAAGATTCTGGGCCATTTTTAGTCCTGCTTGGATTGAGTTGTTGCAATTTTCCATTGACTTTAATCACAAGGCATGGCAGTACTGAGAGATGCCCTAGAAGATCTGTATTCCAGGAAAACTCTTCTTTACCCCCATTATGTAGATGCAGTCCTATTTCCCCTTGTTAGTCAGGATCAGTCACCCCAGCACAGAGGAACAAGGAGCCCAAAGTAGCCATGTGGCAGTCTTAACTTCCAGTTTAATAGAATCATTGTTGAGTTCCCTGGTGGCAGCATTCCTTCTTTTGGAACTAAGACCTGTGGACCAGCAGAGCTTAAGGTTCTAGGGACAGGAAGCAAACATTTTCCTGGTGGATCACTAGGGGTAATAGTGGTGCCACTCCCATTTCATTCCCTGATTCCTGGACCCATGAATCCTGGCTATGGGAGAAACACCACCATAGAGTGGACACTGATTTAGAGCATACACAGCCTCTTGGAGAACATTGCCCCAGCCCTGCAAGGTATTGCCACCTAGTTGGCATCGTAATTGAGTCTTCAAAAGGCCATTCTATCATTCCAGCTGCTTTAGGGAACATGGTAAAACCAGTGAATTCCATGGGCATGTGCCCATTCCCGCACACCATTTGCTATGAAATGGGTTCTTTGATCAGAAGCAGTGCTGTGTAGAATGCCAGCATTGTAGAGCATAAGACAGTCAGTAACTCCACGAATGGTAGTTTTAGAAGAAGCATTGAGTGCAGGGAAAGCAAATGCATATCCAGAGTATGTGTCTATTCCAGTTAAAACAAATCGCTGCCCCTTCCATGATGGAAGTTGTCCAGTGTAATCAACCTGCCACCAGGTAGCAGACTGATCACCTTGGGGAATGGTGCCATATCTGGGACTGAGTGTGGGTCTCTGCTGCTGGCAGATTGGGCAGTCAGCAGTGACTGTAGCAAACTCAGCCTTGGTGAGGGGAAGCCCATGTTGCTGAGCCCATGCATAACTTCCATCCCTACCTCCGTGGCCAATTTGTTCATGATCCCATTGCGCAGTGGCAGGAGTGGCTTGGGAAAGAAGCTGAGTGACAGCCACAGATAGGGTCATCTTATCCACTTAATTATTAAAATCTTTCTCTGCTGAAGTCACCCACTGCTGAGCATTCATGTGAGACACAAATATCTACTTGTTTTTTGCCCACTCAGGTATATCCACATACCTCTTCCCCAGACTTCTTTGTTACCAATTTTCCAATCATGTTCCTTTCAAGTCCCTGATCATCCAGCCAAACCATTGGCAACAGCCCATAAATCAGTGTACAAACACACCTCCAGCCATTTCTTCTTCCAAGCAAAATGGACAACCAGGTGAACTGCTTAAAGTTCTGCCCACTGGGAGGATTTGCCCTCACTACGGTCCTTCACGGACATCCCAGAAAGGAACTGCAGTGCTGCAGCTGTCCACTTTTGGGTAGTACCTGCATATCGTGCAGAACCATCTGTAAACCAGGATCGAGTTTTCTCTTCCTCAGTCAACTCATTGTAAGGGACTTCCCAAGAGGCCAAAGCTGTGGGCTGGAAAGTGAAGGTAACATGGCAGAAGTGGTGACCATGGGCATTTGAGCTACTTCCTCCTGTAACTTGTGCCTTCAAGACCTGCTCAAGCCCTATCTCCTATATACCGCTTCCACTTTATTATGGAGTGCTGCTGTGCATGTCCAATTTCATGGTTTGGTGGGTCAGACAATACTGAACTCATGATAGGCAACTCAGGTCTCATGGTAACTTGGTGGCCCATAGTTAAGCGTTCAGTCTCTACTAAGGTCCAGTAGCAGGCCAAAAGCTGTTTCTCAAAAGGAGAGTAGTTATCTGTAGAGAATGGCAAGGCTTTGCTCCCAAATCCTTAGGGCCTGCATTGTGATTCTCCTATAGGGGACTGCCAAAGGCTCCAAATGGCATCTCTATTTGCTTCCAGCACCATTGGATCTGCTGGGTCATATGGCCCAAGTGGTAGTGCAGCTTGCACAGCAGCCTGGACCTGAAAGAGCCTCCTCTTGCTCTGGTCCCCAATCAAAACTAGCAGCTTTTCTAGTCACTTGGTAAATGGGCTGGAGTAGCACAACCAAATGAGGAATGTGTTGTTTCCAAAATCCGAAGAGACCAACTAAGCATTGTGCCTCTTTTTTGGTCACAGGAGGGGCTGATGCAAAAGCTCTTCCTTTACTTTAGAAGGGATGTCTCGACATGCCCCATACTACTGGACACCTAGAAATTTCACTGAGGTGGAAGGCCCCTGTATCTTTGTTTAATTTATCTCCCATTCTCTCTCACACAAATCCCTTACCAGTAAGTCTAGAGTAATTGCTACTTCTTGCTCACTAGGTCCTATCAACATGATATCATCAATGTAATGGACCAGTGTGATGTCTTGTGGGAGAGAGAGATGATCAAGGTCCTTGCAGACAATGTTATGACACAGGGCTGGAGAGTTGATATACCCCTGAGGCAGGACCGTGAAGGTATACTGCTGGCCTTGCCAGCTGAAAGCAAACTGTTTCTGGTGGTCCTTATTAATGGCAATTGAGAAAAAAGCATTTGCCAGATCAATAGCTGCATACCAGGTACCAGGGATGTGTTGAATTGCTTAAGCAATGATACCACATCTGGGACAGCAGCTGTGATTGGAATCACCACCTGGCTAAGTTTACAATAATCTACTGTCATCCTCCAAGATCTATCTGTTTTCTGCACAGGCCAAATAAGAGAGGTGAATAGGGATGTGATGGGAATCACACTCCTGCATCCTTCAAATCTTTGATAGTGGCACTGATCTCTGCAATCCCTCCAAGAATCTGATATTGCTTTTGTTATGCTATTTTGCTAGGTAGGGGCAGTTCTAGCCTCCTCTACTTGCCCTTTCCAACCATAATAGGCCTCACTCTGCAAGTCAGGGATCCAATGTGGGGATTCTGCCAGTCACTGAGTATGTCTAGTCCAATTATGTATTCTGGAACTGGGGAAGTAACCACAGAATGGGTCTGGAGACCCACTGGACCCTCTGTGAGATGGACCTGAGCTAAAACTCCATCAATCACCTGACCTCCATAAGCCCTACTCTAACTGGTGGACACAGTGGTGTTTTGGGTCTCCTAGAATTAATGTCACTTCTGAGCCAGTGTCTAATAATCCCCAAAATGTCTGTTCATTTCCTTTTCCCCAATGCACACTCTGGCAAAAGGTCATAGGTCTCCTTGGGGAAAGCTGGGAGGAAAATTAACAGTATAAATATTTGGCAGTGTAACAGAATCCTTCCTCAAGGGGACCTGGCCTTCTTCTCGTTCAAGGGGCTCTGGGTCTGTAAACTGTCTCAAGTCTGGGAATTGATTAAGGGGCCGTGATTCTCTGTGTCTGTAATTCAAGTTGGATTTTGTTTGCTGGACCTAGAACTCTTCTGCTTATAGAAATCAAGTAGGAATTTAGTAGACTTCCCATATGTTTCACTTCTAAGTATCCCATGATCTATTAGCCAATGCCATTGCTCTATGGGACTTAGACTCTTTTGATTGCTGCTTTGAGTCTGTCTTCCATTGCGGTAGCCACGCCCACCTTGTCTTTGGTGATTAACTGCTGACAATCGACTTTTACCAGCCTGAGATCCGATCGTGCTCATAATGTTTAAGGATTCTAATTCCATTACAGCCCTCCCTACAGTAATATCTGGACTACAGAGAAGAGCAACCACAGAGCTCTTTAGGGAAGATGGAATTAGTCTTACAAATTTTTTCCTTACTGTCCTGGTTAAAGATGTGTCCTCTGGACATTCTTGGGGTGGGTGGGCAGGTCTTAAATGGTAAATCTATTCTAGCATTCCAATCTCTCTAAGCCTTTGAATTCCCTCTTCTCTGTATACCAGGTTAAATCGGGCATCTCAACCTCAGACATTCTAGGCCATATTTTGGTCCAAGTTTCAGTCAGCCACCCAAACAAACTATTAAACCTCTTTCTAACCCCTCGAGCTATAGCATAGAATTCATAGATTTCTGCTTAGTGGGCCCATATCAATAATTCAGGCTGATCCAACTTTATATTCTTTCCACCATTATCCCATATCCTTAGTATCCATTCCCACACATATTCCCCTGATTTCTGTCTCTATAAGTTGGAAAACTCATGCAGTTCTTTTAGAGTATAGTGTACTTCCTCATGATTCACACTTTATACTTGCCTTTGGGGGCTTGTTGTGATTTTAGTCTAATAAGAGAACAGGCTGGTAGGGGGTGGGTAAGGAGAAGGATTAGCAATGCCTTGCAAGCTACTGACCTCAGGACATTCCTTTGCATTTCCATCTGGAGAGACAGGATTAATCTCTTAAGGCAGAGGTTGGAAGGCAGATTCTTCAGGGCAGGATGGAGATTGGGCAGTGCATGCTGGAGTTCGGCTGGTACCTGCCTCAGGGCTGGGGGGAGGTCCACACTCCTTGGGGCAGGCCATCACAGGTCTGTCTGGCAAAATCTCAGCAGAATTTAGGGTTCCAGTGTCTCCACCAATATCAACCCATATGTCTCCATCCCAATCCTCAGGGTTCCACTCCTTTCCAATCAGTGCCTTCACAGACACCCTGCGAGGTTGAGATTTTAGTTTCCTTTTTAACTCTTCTACTTGTACAATGAGACTCTGAGTCTGGTTTTCAGAGATCTCAAGTCTGTGGCTACATGAAGCAAGATTCTTTCAGAGCACACATAGAAACTTTTACATCAGTCATGCGGCATTTAAGTTGCAAATTTGAAGCCTTTAGCTCATCCCTTTCTTTTGTAACTGTATCCAGGGTATCTAAGAGGAGCCAGCCAATATCATTGTACCTTTTGAGTCCACAAAACTCTTTTAAGGTGTTGAAAACACTCTCACCCAGATTCTTGCCTCTTATAAGCTTGGAAGTAGGGGAATCCAGTGATGATATTTTGCGTATCTCCATTACCGAGGATTGTTGTGGCCTCTTCATTATTGGAAAGGGAGTCATTAGTACCCTTGAGTCCAATTAGAGTACTGAGCCAATTGCAAAACTACCAGAACCACTTCAGAAATCCCATGTTTGAGATTCTGTTCCTCAAAAACCACTCCTGGTACCAAGCTGTATTAGTCAGGGGTCTCTAGGGAAACAGAATCTACAGGTGATATCTGTAAATAGTATGAGATTTTATAAGAGTCTCTCACGTGACCGTGGGGATGCACAAGTCCAAATTCCAGAGGCTGGCTGCAAACCAGAGGCTCCGATGAAGGTCCTTGATGAGTTCCCAGGAGTAGTTGGCTGTCCAAAGTTGAGCTGAAAATTCTCTGTGAATGCTGAAATCACTTCCCCTTTTAAGGCATTCAACTGATTGGATAAAACCTCACTCATTGCTGAAGGCAATCTCCCTGGTTGATTGTAGATGTAATCAG
>JAQZBX010021974.1:0-31877 GCA_029593785.1 Cabassous unicinctus | reverse complement strand
TGGTTTCTCATCATCTCCATTTCCTTTTACTTATATGTGGATACTTTAGGAGAAAAGATCCCAATTCCAGGCACAATTTCATGGGTTCTTATGATCCCAGTTTTAATCACATCTGTTTCCAATGATATTTTTGTTCTCTGAAGACCTCAAGAGCATTTTTTTGGTATTTTATCCAAACTTTCTCTTTGTTTTTGGTAGGGGCATTTGACTGAATCATCTAAAGCACTATTACTGGAAAAAATGTTCCCCACCATTATTTCTTTTTTTAAAAAATTTCTGCTATTTTGTATACTCACTTCCAGAATCACTTTGATGCATTATCATTTTCTTTACAAGCTCTAAATATGGGATGGCCTTATATTTCAATGCCTTTTGAAATCTGTCTTCATCTAGGTTTCTATTCTAAGTGTTTTTAAAATATTGGCTTAATGAATTATTTATAATATGCTTGCACTACTCATTATCTCACCTTAAATGTAAATCACTTGATTATCGAAACCCTTCAAATGATTTCTCAACAACTTAGAAAATAATCTGAAAATCCTTCCGTCTTTAAGATGTTATCTGAGTCATCTGTCCTGCTTCCTCCCAACCTGAATTATTTTTGCTTAACCCCTTTCCATCTCACTATAATTGTTATCATCCTTGAATAACAAGCATAGTTCTTATGCAGGGACTTTGCAAATGCTGCTCTTTCTTCTTGAAATAGTCTCCCTTTCATGCTTACATCCTCATTTTGTCTAGGTCTCCAATAAACTTTGTCCAACTCAAAAGTCTTTGCTTGAATGTTTTATCAAAATTGGTATTTTTGTTATTGTTTATTTATTCTGCATTTTTTCAATTCATAGCACATACAACTACATAAAAATATTATGGAAAATGTATGCATTTCTGAAATTACTTACTTACCACTGTAAGATTCATTAGTATCTTGTAGTAAATTATCATTACTATATTTGCCTTTCCTATAGTTGTTATTAGAGCATATTAGATGCTCAAAATTCTGTTCTGAAAGGTAATGGATAAAAATAAAACACATTTATTTGTCTTAAATTACAAATTGTTAAACAGTTCTTCCAATAGACCATATAAATTTGTAAAACAATAAAACAGTTGTTAATAGAGGCACATTCTCAATCTTATTTCTAATAAGTTTTCCTAGATATGTGAATCCATTGTAGTCTCTAGGATATAGTATTTTCAGTTATATGATTATACAGACAGAAATGATTAATATCTATCTAACCAACTCCTTGCTTGTCAATGCACTTAAGTTTCGATATGGCATATATTTTATCCCAAAGGAATTATCCACACTTAGTAATGTATAATGACTTAAATAATAGAAAACCTATGCAGTACTTCATGAGTGGAAATCACAAAACAAACCAGAGACTGGTTTATAATTTTTACTGGAAAAGCCATGAATATCATAATTTGAAGTGAAGAACTATGCTGTAGTATTACTCCAGCACAGAAATGTGTGAACAAAACACACTAAAATCATTTTGCAAGTGTGGATTTAAATTGTCAAATAGTTATAATTTATATACACATAGGCACATATTGGTAAAACTTGCTTTCATATTATAGAATGAATATTCTCTCTTCTAATTAAGTAGACTCTAAGCAGACCACTGTGAATAAAACAGCTGAATTTACCTTGTTATTTCAAAAAGTAGAGAAAATTTGTATTTATTAAAATATGTTTCCACAAATCATTATATTTAGAACTTCTAATTTGAGATGTTACTCCCATAGAAGTAATGGAGTTAAGAGATGTTACAATAAATTGGAAATTATAGGTTGTGTTAATGAGTTGTTTGTCATTAGCCTGTACATGGAACTTAAATTATTTTTGTTTTGCTTTGTTTAATGAAGTTAACTACCTCCCCTTGGGCACCAACTCAAAACTTTGCCTCTTTTAATAGATTTTGCTCAACTCACTGAAGTCTTCACTTTGGAGACTTCCTGGTAAAACATTTTTATATTCATATTAACCTTCTTTTCAATTCCTACTTATAATATAAAGTTGAGATATTTAAGGAAAGGACTAAGGGCAATGTGTATAATCTATAAGCTATAGTTAATAATGTGAAATTAGGGGAACAGTTTTTGCCAACTTTGACCATAATTGTGTCATTCTTTTCAACATAAATTTCATGGAGTTCAGGAGCACATTTCCAAGAAAATAATGGTAAATATGATGAATTCTACCGATTGACAAAAGGGTGTGATTCTCATGTTATCTATTTCTAGCTGGAAATTTGACATTTTGACACTTTCTAGGAAAATCTACTCATCATTAACCAATACAGAATAGAATTTAGATGAAGATATTTCCTAATGTCTACAGACTGGTCAGGTATGTGAACTTTTGTCTTCCTTATCTCACTTCCTTCCTTCCCCAAACACAGGATTGATCTTCTGCATACTCTCTCTCTCTGCTCCCCCCTCTTTCTCTATTTCTCTTTCTCTCTCTTTCTATCTTTCTCTCTCTCTCTCCCTCCTTCCTATATTTCCTTGTGAATCATGTAGCATGCTCACCTAGTATTTTGTGTAAGCAAATAGTAAAACAAAGAGCACGGAGAGTTAGTTGTTTATATGTTGGTGGTGCAGCATGTAGAAAAAATCATTTCCATATAAGTCAATGAGGAGATGAGTGAAAAGGAGAAGTTTTAGGCAGAACAAAGAGAAAGAAGTGGAAAATAATAAAGGAGAGGTATTAGGGTAAAGGAGTTTTATTGAGTCTATGTAAACATAAGGGTCTGCGTTTTAATTTCTATTCCTCAGCTTACCTCTGTGTTTATATAATCTCATAAATCATAAACTTTTTTTGTTTTATTTTGTGTTTAGAGTCCTGTTTTTTCATTAATAGCAGCAGGTTTTAGCATATATATGGTGTGTAAGTTTATCTGCAAATTACATAACCAGACTTTTTTTTAAATCAAAATTGAACACAGTCTGATAAATTAAATTCAAAGGTGTTGTTAAAGAACATATAAGTAAATCGTTGTAGATATTTGTCCATATATAAATCATAATATCCTAAAGAAAATTTCATAATAAACTTAAAATAGCCAAAATGCCTGATTTGAAAAACTGGATTACGTTCTGTAAAAGCATTACTAGGAGTATAAAAGATTGATTGTTTCTTGGGATTCTCATTTTTTTCTAATTAATATTGAGGTGGTGAGAATATTAAAAATAATTAAATTCTTTATCTTATTCTATCTTTAGTTTATAAAGAATTTTGTTTCTTTGGGACCAGAAATGGGAAAAAATTCAATCTTTTGTCTTGTTTAAATATTGACCATAAAATATTGTTTTTATTTTCAATGTAGTGGAAATGAATTTATTTTCAACTACCATTTTCTCTTTCCCTAATGTTGAGTAAATTAGTTTATTTACCTGAATCAATAATAGTAACATGTGATTAAACAAATATGGAGAAGTGTTGTACAATATATTGAAATAATGGGCAGAGGCGGGTGTAATTCTGTTGTATAATTTTTCTAAAACAAGTAATTAGGTAATTCAAACATTGATATAGAGAAGTATTAGGGACTTTGATAATGTATTATTCTTTTGAAACAAATACTTGTTCAATGAAATTTCACAAATAATTATTTCAATACAATTTACATTTGCCCACAGAGTTGCCATTCATGTGAAAGGGAATTGACTTAGCCTCATAATTTTCATGTAAAACCATTTTTGTTTTCTCCTTCCTCTAACTTAAATAGGCAAATTCCATTGGCAAAAAATGGGACATGAGAATTCAAGCACTATCACTGAACTGGTCCTGGTGGGATTTTCCAATCTCCCTCAGACTGAAATCCCCCTCTTCTTCGTCTTCTCACTGGTCTACGTGGTGAATCTCCTTGGCAACACAGCTCTCATATCTTTAGTGGTTCTTGACTCCTCTCTCCAGACACCCATGTATTACTTCCTCTGTCATCTGGCCTTTCTCAACATATTTTTTAGCACAATTGTGGTCCCCAAGATGCTCTTTAACTTCCTTGCAACCAGAAAAGTTATATCTTACAACTTCTGCCTTGCCCAAATCTACATCACCTTGTTCCTCGAGGCAACTGAGTGCTTTTTGCTTGCAGTGATGGCTGTGGATCGCTACGTGGCCATCTGTTACCCACTACGATACCTGCTTATCATGAACTCATCTGTGTGTCTAGCACTGGCTCTGGGGGCCTGGACCATTGGCTTCTTTGCTTCAGTGGTACCTCTTTACTTTGCAATCCTTCCACTCTGTGGTCCTTATGTTATTAACTACATTTTCTGTGAATTGCCCATCATTCTTCATATGTTCTGTGATGACACTTCCCTTCAGGAGTCTATGATGATGGCAGGGGGTGCTGGAACAGTGCTATTCCCTTTCCTCCTAATTATTCTTTCCTATATTCGTATTCTGGTGGCAGTAATGAGAATAGAATCTGTGGAGGGCAGGAAAAAAGCTTTTTCCACCTGTACTTCCCACTTGATTGTTGTGATCATATATTATGGGACTGGATTGGTTAGGGACATGAGACCCAAATCACTCTACTCAGCAGAGGGAGACAAACTTATATCTTTATCCTATGCAGTCATCTTCCCAATGCTGAACCCATTTATTTACAGCCTAAGGAACAAGGATGTGAAAGGTGCTGTGGGAAGAGTCATGGAGAGAATCCAAAAAGCAAAAAAAAGTACATAGTAGATACATGAGAGATTAAAGACAATGTTTGTTACCTTGTGTTTACATCCAAATTGTATGAGCCTAAGATCTAACACTAAAATTGTGGATTCCTTAGGCTTTCAGATGAAAATGGTCATCCCATGTTTTCTTAATGTCCACAAGTGTTCTCTGTACAAATGAAAATTAATGAATATCAGTTGATAAAGTGGTAAATTATTGCCATGTCTGCTCATTCAAATGCTGTTATAACTCAGCCATGGTTCAATTATTATGATCTGCAGTCACTTTCTTTACAACACTTTAATACTTATTTTTTATTCTTTTTAAAGACCTCTAATTTTGATAAGATACAAATCCCTTGTCCACAAATCAACTCTGACTTTTAGGGGAAGTCTATCTGAAGATGTTAGTCTCAGCATTTTCCAGGGGTGAAAGAACAGAAAGGTAATGGGAATTCTGAAATGCATACATCTTACAGAAAGAAAATATATTTGAAGTTACGAATGAGAATTTTTTAAGTGTGTAAAACTCAGGTCTCAGTGTTTTTTTTCATTTAATATAATTTATTTTATTTCCCCCTTCATGGTTTTTATAAAGGGATATGATATTTTATTAATTTAAAGAAACTCTTCTTAATTATTTAAACTTTGGTTATATCCAAATGGAAGGTAGGTTACATGACTGAATATTAACAATTATTTCATATAATTTACTCTCTGTACTTATCTAAATATACTGGTTACAATATATTTGCAGCTGAGGTTTATCAAAGTGCTTTAATAGTAATGAATTTAATATTAATGAATTTGCAGGCAGGACACAGAATTAATTCCCAATTAAACAACTTAGTAGGTGTATTGAGAAAAGCACTTTACTGTACTTCATTTTTGCATCTGAAAAAAGGCAGAAACTTTAATATATAACTTGTTGAAAAAGTGAAACACATGTAATATCGCTGGAATATAGCAAAAGCTTGATAAATATTAGATGCTATTTTTCAGTTGCATTTAAGTGAGAATAAATAATTTTGTGATAGATTTTACAATTTCATAGGAAAAAATTATGTAGCAATCACACTAAATGAACTACTTTTAAGAATTGTCTTTCTTACTTTCTATTGATATTGATTTACCCATGGAAAAATTAATTCCTCTTTCCAAGGTCATATTGTATACACAGAATAATTTAGAGGAAGTTATATTTCCTAAATTTGGGGTAGTACTTTTAAATTATTCTCACTTAATATCTCCAGACAACAAAGTGTTTACCTGCTCCTGTAGGGATGTATATAGCTCATTTCTATGTGGGACTCAAGTGATATCATTCAAAAAAACATGTCAAACTATCCAAAAATCTCAACATTTTCCTTTGTCTTATAAATTTATTATATGTGATTTCATTTTAGAAAAAATAAAGACTGTAACATCCTTTTAGTATGTAGTGATGCAGTATATGCCTGATTTGTAATATACCTCCAAGGTCAGGGTCTCCACTGCAATCTTGTGCAAACATGCAGGAATACACCAATTTGTGTTAATTTTTCAGTGGCTCTAAATTGTTGCTTTTCTTAAAGCTAAACTAAATTTGTAATCCAAAGCTTTGACATCTTGCAAATACAATTTTATAAATTATACCACAGTTTCCTTTCTTAACCACTGCTCCAGCCACCTAAATATTCTGAAGCAATGGTTTGTAAGGGAAACAGCATTATATGGGAAATCAGAGGGCCTGAATCAAATTATATCTTAAGCCCAAATTTGTAAACATTTGGCACTCATTTTATTTACCATGAAACTGAGGACTAGATTTCCTTAGTCACTGCTAATTAATCTTCTCTGTCTCTAATTAAACTTCCACTGTTGTCTAACAGTCAAAAATTAATAATAGTGCAGAAATTGTGGTAGCCATCAAGTGAATATTGAAGCAATATATATTCCATAAAGTCAATTATTTTTTTCAGTTATTGTTGAAATAATGATATATTCATAAAAATGATCTTTAAATATCATCTGCCTTATGACATTTATGGACTACTATCTATGGTTAAATGTAAATTAATATTAACGTTGAATAAAATTATGTTTTGAGAAGATTTCCTGGCCTTCAACCTCCTCCACTATCATCTTATGTTCAATGTTTAATTACGTTTAAATGAAAACTCCTTAAAGCACAAACTTTGCTTATTTTCTAGCAATCCTCATTGTTTGTTACATTTCCAGTTTCATCTAGGTAAGTCAAAATATATTGGTTTAATTCAATTTATTATATTATTTTTTGAAAACCTTTGGGAAGCAAACATGAATTTGATTACAGCTTCTAACTCATTGGGTAAATATCTGTTTAATTCACCCTCACTTTTGATTAAACACTTTTTTTGCCCCATACGAAAATCAGTGTTGCCTGATTAATGAAAATATGTGAATATAGATTATTTAAATAATTTTACAAGCAAGTATATTACTGGAAACCAAAGAAAGAATACAAATGGCTATGGAAGTGCAATTAAAGGAAGATAAAGTAGAGAGGAGTCAATTTCCCTAAGGATTAATTATGGGAAAATTTCCATTCAGGTAATGACAGCATAGGCCTCCCATCAATTTAATGAGATCATAGTAGCTAAGAAGTTTCTGCATATTGGCTTTACACATTCTTAGATGTACAAATGGAAACAACATTTTTAAAGGTTTAAATTTGAATACAGGAAATAAACACAGTTTGACTCTTCAAATGAGTTAACTGGTTAAATAAGTTAAATGATTAAAGCTCCAGATAGTTGCTCCCCTCTAACATGGAAAATGTGCAGGTTTGTGTGTACATGTGTGTATTCACTGGTGTGTGTTTATGTATCTATTTTGTTGTCCATGATTATGTATGAGCACATATGTAAATGAGAGAGATCAATCTAATTATTATCAGGCACAAGAAAGCACAAGGAAAGGACAACAGGCAGGCTCAGAAAAGACAAAGTGGATCCTGCACTTCACATTCACCTCAGGATGATTTTTTGATAGGAGGGCCGAAGTCTGAAGGAGGGCAACTGCCAAAAGAAAATCCAAATTTCAAAAACTGTGAAATATATTTTTTGCATTAAAAACACATTAGTTACCTCCTGGCACTCAAGGAAATCTTTGGCATATCACAACCTAGATACAAATTTAAGAAATATACAGCTCAGGGACTAAATCCTAAAGATAACATTTAAAAATATTAAAACATACATTATTTGACAAAAGATTACAAGGCAAACAAAGAAAGAGAAAATGATGCCTGATCAAAAGAAACACCATAAAATCCATACAAAGAGTTTTTTTTAAAAAAAGAGAACTTCAACATATTCAAGGAGATATGGGAAAACATGGAATAAGAATTAAACTATGTTAGGATAAAATGACTGAGTGATACAAGAATTTCATACAAGATATAATTTTTTAAAAAAAGAAGCAAACAGAACCACTGGATTTGTAAACCACAATAACTGAAATGAAAATTTCCTTAGATGATTTCAACCTCCTTTTGAAGCTTGAAGAAGAAAGATTAATGAACTCAAATACAAGACAAATGAAAAGTTTCAGGGTAAGGAGTAGAAAGACAAACAAAATTAAAATGTGATCAGAACCTGATAGACCTGTGGGAAACTATCAAGCATGACAATATACACATTTTGGGAGACACCAAAGATGAATAAAGAGAGAAACAGGGATAAGGAATATTAAACAAATAATGACAAAATTTCCCCAAATTTAGTGAACGACGTGAATAAGCCATTCAAGCATTCCAAAGACCTGCAAAGAGGATAAACTGAAAGAGAACCATATCTAGGCAAATAAGTAGCCAAATTGTTGAATGTCAATGAAAAAGAGAGTGTGATGAAAGATGCAAGAGAGAAGCAATGTGTTTTACAAGGGAATCCCAATAAGATTGTGTCTGTTTCTCAACAGAAATCATGGAGGACAGAAGACAACGGAATGAAATATTTTAAGGGTGGAAAGAAAATAATTGTCAATCAATAATTGTGTTAACCCTACAACTGTCTTTCAAATATGAAGGATATATTAAGACATTACCACATAAACAAAAGCTCAGGTAATTCATCACAATCAAAACTTCCCTAGAAGTTATGGTAAAGGGAATTCTTCATACTGAATGGAAAGAACATTAGACAGTGGATCAAAGAGCAAAAACAAATGCAGAACTTTGGTAAAGGTAATCATATGGGTAACTGTGTGGACTCAGGCCCCCCTTAAGTCTTCAACACATAACCACCTTTGTGACCAAGGTGTAAGTTAAAGTTTAACAACCTTCTCAAGAAGGAAGAGAATGTATAGATGTTATCATAAATTATGATCTTTCCAAAGCAGTACCATCCTTGGTAATCATTATTCCCATGAGTGTATTGAAAACATCTCTACACCCCATGTGTACCCTTCATGTGACTCTAGCAGGAACTCTGTTCTCATACCTTATGGAATGTCCTTGCTCTAAAACCCCTTTTATATTACCCCTTGTATTAGCCAAGCAAAGGGGTGCTGATGCAAAGTACCAAAAAATCTGTTGGTTTTTATAAAGAGTATTTATTTGGGGTAAAAGCTTACAGTTACCAGGCCCTAAAGAGTCTGACTCAAGGTACCATAAGAGGTACTTTCTCATCCATTTCTTACCAATTGTTAAGGTAAGATGGTGGGCCTGGTTTCCCCTTCCTTCTTCCTCCTTAGGCTCTGTGGGCCCACCTTCTTATGATCTCAGCTATAGGTTGGCATAAGGTTTGTTTCTATCCAGGCTTCCTCACCTCAGCTGCTCTGTTCTCTTCAGCTGCAAAATAACAGGCAAATTGCTTGTTTCTCTTCCTGGGGCTGCAGGATCAAAGTTCTGTCCTCTTACATGTTTATGGAGCTCTTTTACTTCCTGTGCCTTCTTCTTCATGTCTTCTTGAATGAGTGTCCATTTCTATAGCCCAATAAGGGGGAAGAGACTTTAACTGAGTTACACCTGTTGATGTGGTCAAATCAAAGCCATAATTTTAACATAATTTAATCAAAGACATCACAGTTGAATCTAATACAATAAAAGGGGATCATGCCCAGAGGAACAGACCAGTCTACAAACATAATCTCTCTTTTTGGAATTCAAAAATAATCTCAAACTGCCATACCCCTCATTTTCTCATCTCTTTGCAGAGCACTATCTTCATTCTCTGAACTGCTGCCTTCAGAGATTTTCTCCTGTCCATCAGTCCTAATAAAGCTTAGGCCAGATTAAATTCCAGTTGTGTTCTTTGGTCTCCTGGACTCACCATCTCACGCCCTTCAATAGTTGTGTTGTAACAATTGGTGAGCCATGAGCCAAGAGACTGAAGGACCACCAGCAGTAGCAGGCATGAGCTCAGGGAAAGGAAAATCCATGGGGAAAATCTTTGGTTGGCTTATCACATCCATTTGGTGAGAAGGTTACCTTCCTGGACAAGTGCGGACCACTGAGAAAATAAGGGGTCACCCACTTGTTTGACTTTTGTGGAACTCTGTGTCAGTACAGGTACACCCTGAAAACACTGATTGGTGTAGAGAACATGCTGCCAAAACAGTTACCTAAGATAAGGAAAACATTCTGGCAACTCTGTGAACACCTGCCCACCTGGTTAGTGTGTTTGTGCGCTAGTGTACTTAATAGAATTAGTTTAACTACTGGAGAAACAGAAAAACAGCAACAATGCTGTTCTCTGTGCTGTTTCCATGTTAATTCTAATTCAGTCTGGATAGCCACATTAACAAAATTGGTGCTGTTAATGTTCAGTAACTTTGAACCAGACAAATCTAAAAAAATAGAAAAAAAAATTTTAGCAGGTTTTTTTATGCCTGCAATCAAAAATTTACTACAAAACTGAAATCTCATAATACTTGTGCAAACTGTGGAAGAGTTTAGAAGGAAACTTATTTTGACAATATTTTAAGATTTAGTCACATTTTAATTTGATCAGAAATTTTATCAAGGTATTAAAATGAAATTTTAGTTTTGGATCAATAGCTTACTTCTAATCTTTAAGTATAAGGGTACTCCTGAAGAGTAGTAATCCAGAATACATGTATTAAATGTCTGTCTGTCTATACTGCTAAATTAGTGCTTAACTGCATTTATATTGCTCAAGGGTTCCTAACTGGTTGCTGGTTACTAATAAAAGTTTCCAATAATGAGCTTGCATATTGCATGTAAAACTGGTTCCAGAGGAGATCTTAAAAGCAATAAAAATCAGATATATGAAATAATGGAGAGCTTGGACACAGTCATACCAAAGAAGTGAGAATTATGAGTCAAACTAGTTTGTTTTATATTCCTATTGGTGTGTCTTAAATCTTTTTGTTTTTGTCTGTTTGTTCAGTGTATATTTTCATACCTGCAGATGGTAATATTAAATTAACAAATGAATATTCTTTAAAAAAACTCTATTCAAATGGCTAAAAAACTAAATAAGCACTTATATTCGCAGATAAGTACTCCTGAAGCTCAAATTGGAAAAGCCAAACAAGATAAAAAGTCACATAAAATCTGAATAAAGTAACTATTTATAGAAAAGAGACTAAACAGTTTATCTTGAATTTTCCCATAATCTTTTTAAATATAGCTTTTTATTTTTTTTAAAAGCTTAGATTACATAAATGTTACACAAAAAAATATAGGGGATCTCATATGCCCCACTCCCTAGCCATCCCACATTTTCCCACAACAACAACATCCTTCATTAGTGTGGTACCTTTGCCAAAATTAGTGAACACATTTTGGAGCATTGGCACTAATCAATGATTATAATTTACATTGTATTTTACATTCTCTCCTGCACATTTTTGCAAGTTATTAGATGATATACAATGGCCTGTATCTGTCATTGCATTGTCATTCAGGCTAATTCCCAAGTCCTGAAAATGCCCCTAAATTGCACCCATTTTTCCCTCTTCCTCACCTCAGAACCTCCAGTGGCCACTGCCTCCACATCCATATAAAAATTCTTCCATTGCTATGTTCACAAGTCTAAATTAGAGAAATTGTAAGTTTATTCTAGACCACCGTCCATTCTCCAATCCTGAGGACTCAGTGATGGCAATGCCCACTTCACCTCTAATTGAGAAGGGGCTTAGATCCTATGGGGCAGATGGATGGGACTCTCTTGTTTGCAGTTGCAGACTCTCTCTGTTCCTTTAGATGATCTTTGTCAGTCATCATCTCCTTGTTAGTTGTCTTGGGTGAGTCCAATGAACTAGAGAGTAGTTGTTGCAAGTCTGTTGAGATTCAGGGCCCAACAGGCACATGGACAGCCCAAAGATTTAAGTCTCTTGGCCATACAACTTTCAACTCTAGTACTAACTATAAATTCAAATAAAGGAGCAGCAGAGCCATATGTAGGGAAACCACACCTGAATCCTACTTTATCACACTGGGGAGTATAAATTTCAAGGTAGGGCCTCCTAACAGGGTGTCAAATTCCTGAGCTGTTTTCCCTGCCTATAGTATCTGGATGTCTCCAGAGCCCTCAGAGCCCCACTATTTGAGGTAATATTTACTTTGGCAGTCAATGATTTCCTGCCTCAAGATTGGCGCTTCTTCATAGTGACAAAAGGCACTATGCACCAGGCCAGTGAAACACTGTAGCTTCCCTCCAAAGGCCAATGGTACTGCAGCATACTGACTGTGTGAAGGATATAACAAGTGGAGGAATAACTATCAGAGTAATGTGAGTAGAACCTAAACAAACATGATTGGCATTATGGCTTGTTTTGGTGGAGAGACAACATGTATGGTATTGGAAAAACCTGGAACTTTGATCTATTAAATGAAGCTCAAAGAGTAACTTGTGCATTGATTAGTGCATTGATTAGTATTAAATGCTATATCTATATACCTGATGAATAAATAAAATTTCTTCTATCCTAGATCATATGCAGAAGGATATTGAATATGTTAAAAGTCTTTTTAAACTTAATTCATTTTCTAAGTAATTGATAAACATGCTTATAAGATAAAAGAATGGCTCTCTTAAGTGTTGTCTTTATTTTGCTTGCCATATGTTTATCTTGCTGTGACCTATACTGTCTTTGTGATTTTATGTATAGGGCAATGTTCTCCTCATACTTCTCCTAGCTGTCTTAAGCATAACCATCACTGAGGGAACTGGTGGTGGCAGTTTCCTAGAAAGCACTTGAAACTTACAAGATCAAGGCCATCAGCTTTGGGAAGATGTAGTCTCTGTAGGAACGTAGCATTATTCATTCCCATAGTCCAGTATGTCATGACTGGCCCCCTTTTTGGGGTTGTTTATAACCATTTTCTTTATCCTTTTAGTAATTAAGTTTATTTCTTCCAGAATCAATGCCTTCCAGAACAAAGTATTAGTCATGTGGGGATTTCATCCAGTTCCAACCATGGTGCCAGAACCACTTTACCTGAACTTCAATAGAATAGCCAGAGAGTTTTGTACCTCATCAGTCAGGGTCTTCTGTCCCTAACCAGCAGGAAGCAGCTACAGAAGAATGACCATTGCCCTTCAGCACCCTCTTAGGAATAAGGGTGTGATCTCCCTGAGAAGGGTAGTTGAGGTAGGTTAGTATAGGAAACATGGAAGGTGGCTAGTCAGAATAAAGCCATAATAGCTGGGGCCCTATGTGTGTCTATGTGGACTCTCCTTATACCTAAACTAGCTTTTCATGTCACCTTAGAAACTCAGAGAATTTAGAAGTGGAAAATATATGGTATTGGAAGTCTCCACATAGGACTCCCCTACCTGGTACTTTGTTAACTACTAATGGAAATGTTGCTTGGATACTGTTAGACTAACACAATCTGCCTTCTGTTGTCCCCCCATGAACATCTTTCTTTTTGCTTATAGTGCCCAAGCCAGTACGTCTCTACAGTGAGCTTTGGCAGTAACCCATGTCCACAATCGAACCCAATGTTGGGTTTGCACAGGCTTACCATCCTTGTGTGTGACTGGCCTTCCTTGCACCATATCTCCTGCACACTGGACAGAGTGGAACACCTTGCTGGCAGGGCAGAATATGATCCATCGACAAGTTTGGGATAAGACCGTCTCATTTAAGACTGAAATTCAGCTGCTTTCTTTCAATGAGACTGCAATTATATTTTTCCCTTTTAAGGGAATAGGTAAATAAGCCCAGGCCTTTATTAGGATATGCTGTATATTATAGTTTATGATGGCTAATGGCTGAGTCTGTCAACAAATATCACATTACCCTTGTCTGCATGGAATGACAAGAGGGAATTCGTGATGTAGAATGGTTACCCCTAAGTTGTATAATTTTACTATCAAGGCTAGATAAAGAGGAAAGCACAACCCCTGGTGGCTCTACACATTGGCCATTTTTGTGCAAGGTGGTGTTGCAATTGTCACTGAAAAACACATAACAGCTTTAGCCAATCACATTGCTTAAGCCCTTACTGTCACCAAAGAAGCACTTTCCTTATTAAAGAAAGAAACTATTCAACCATGAAAGGTAGTTTTATAAAATAAGATGGCTTTAGATATTCTTACTGTGTCACAAGTGGGGACCTGTATCCTCATTAATGTTCAGTGCTATGTACATGTTTTTATAGGTCTAATAGATTTTAGTGGAGGAATCCAATTATTCTGTTGTCTTTATACTGTTGCTGTGGAATGTGGATGAAATGCTTGTCCTATGGTCAATGTAGGCTGCTACATGGGATGGATGATGGGGACCCAGGGCCCCTGAAGTTTTCAGCATGTAGCTGCCTGCATGACCTAGGCATAAGTTAAAGGTTAACAACTCTCCCCAGGGGAAAAGGAATGTATAGAGATTATCATAAACTATGATCTTCCCAAAGCTGTAAATGTCCTTGGTAAATGTGCTTCCTATGAGCATAGTGAAAACACCACCACACCCCATGTGTACTCTTCATGTGACCCTAGAAGGAACTCTGTTCTCATACCCTATGGACTATCCTTGTTCTAAAACCCCTTATATATTACCTCTCATTGTCTCATCTTTTTGTGGAGTGCTGTCTTCATTCTCTGAACCTTCTGACATCCTTTCCTCTTTATAAGTCCTAATAAAGCTTATGCCAGACTAAATTCCAGTTGTGTTCTTTGGTCTCCTGGACTCGCCAACTCATGCTCTTCAGGAGTTGGGTTGAAATAGTAACTATAAATGCCAATAATATCATATTGCATATTTTTGTATGTAATGCCACTTTTTTGCTTTTTGCAAGTACTAAAAAGTAAATGCATAAAAATAATGATTAATCTATGGTTTGGGGCATATAGTCTATAAAGAAACTGTGAATGTAATTAAGACAATTGAAGTGTACATGCAAAAAATGTTTACAATGGAAAAATTTGCATTATAAGTGTCACCCAAATTAAAAAAAAGTTATTCCCCACCCACAAAAATTTCTCTGCTAACTCACAGCATACAGAGGTTCCTGATGCTATAGCTTTACCTTATCCCAAATATCATAAAAAAATTATCATACAGTATGTGGCCTTTGGGAATTACCTCCTTTCAATTAAAATAATTTTTTAAAAAAATTTATAGTAGTCCCATGTGGTTTCGGTGACTAGAAATCCATTATATCAATATCTGCAATGTGTTAATGTTTCACCAAGCAATAGTAATTTGAGTTATCTTCACATATTGGTTATTTGCAAACAAAGTTGCTATAAACAATTGGGTACAAGTCTTTGTGTGAATATATGTTTTATTTTCCCTTTACTAAAATTTGCTGGGTTATATGATAAGTGTATATTCAGTATTTCATATTCCAACCAACAATGCATGAGATTTCCAATGGTTCTGCAGCTACATCAATCATTAGGATTGTCATTTTATTTTAATTTAACATTCTACTAAGCATACAGTGGTATCTGCATATGCTTTATTTTACTTTAGCTTTTATTTTTTCTTTATTTTTAAAGAAGGTCTGGGCTACATAAATGTTACATTAAAAATAGAGAGGAGGCGTTCCAGGAAGATGGCATCAGAGTAGGCATGCAGGGCTCAACTGTCTCACGAAAACAATGGAGAAAAAGCCAAAAAGCTGTATGAGGGACATGTTTTGGGGGTCAACAGTCCAGGACAGTGCTACACAACTCCCAGGAGGGTGTGTGACATAGAGACTAAGAATCCAAAACAACAAATGTGAGTTACCAAATACCTGCAGCAGCTGGAAGAGTTCCCCTTCCACACCCTCAAAATTATAAGTTGGGATGAAACCCGTGGTTCACTGCAGCAGACTGAGAGGGGAACAGACATCTTCATCCCTGTCACCTGTTAAAAGGGTAAAGGGAGGGCAGTCAGGGGACTTCTCTTCATTGAATTTGGCCAGCAGAGCCCACTTTGAATCTTGGCTATGGCCAGCCCAAAACACAGGAACACAGTGATTTAAACACATCCGGGGAAAGGTGTACTGAAAAGCACCATCTGTTGGCAAGTCTGGAAATTGAATGGACTTTTGGGTCTCTATGTACCCTAACTCCTGGGAGAAAGTCTGCATCTTATTAGTGAGACTCTTGCCTGATTTTGATAACTTAAGGTGGACAATTTTAAAGACATAGAATAAGTTGAACCAAATATTAAAGAAAAGCCATGAAAAAAACAAAAAGGGAAAGAGAGGGAAATTGGTCATTAGAATAAATTCATCAACATATTCAGATGCCTAGACATTAGCAAAATATTATAAGCCATACTAGGAAACAGGAAGAGATGACCCAGCCAAAGGAACAAACCAAATATCTTGAAGAGATACAAGATTTAAACAATCAGTGAAAATCACACAATTCTCCTAAGTCAATTCAAAGATTTGGAAAAATAAAATGACTAAAGAGATAAAGGATATTAAGAGGACACTGAGTTAGCACAAATAACAATTTTAAATCCTGCTAAGAAAATAACAAAGCTTATGGCTAGACTGAAAATGTGATAGATCTTATAGCTAGACTGACAAAAATTGAGAGAATATGTAAATAAATGAAATCAGAAATGAGAGGTGAGACATTATCACTGATCCAGCAGAAATAAGAGTGTTCGTTAAGGGGTACTATGAAAAAGTGTATGCCAACAAATCTAGACAATGTAGATGAGATGGGTAAATTCCAAGAAACACATGAACAACCTACACTGACTGTAGAAGAAATAGAAGACCTCAACAAACCAATCACCATTGAAGAGATGGAAAGAGATATCAAAAAACTCCCAAAGTTGAAAAACCAAGGACCAGCTGACTTAACAGGTGAATTCTGCCAATCATTCAAAGACGGTCTGATACCAAACTTGGTCAAGCACTTCCAAAAATTTGAACAAGAAAGAATGCTACCGAACTCATTTTATGAAACTAACATCACTCTACTACCAAAACCAAATGTTTACAATGGAAAAATTTGCATTATAAGTGTCACCCAAATTAAAAAAAAGTTATTCCCCACCCACAAAAATTTCTCTGCTAACTCACAGCATACTATAAAAAATAAAATTAGAGACCAATATCTCTAATGTTTAAAGATGCAAAAATCCTCAAAAAAATATTTGCAAACTGAATTCAAAATCATGTTAAAAAAATTATACACCACACCACAATCAATAGTATTTAATCCCAGATATGGAAGGGTGGTTCAACAGAAGAAAATCAATTTGTGTAATAAACCATATTGATAAATTGAAGAAAAATCACATTGTCCTCTCTATTGATACCAATTTGGCATTTGGCAGAATACAACACCATTTCTTGATCAAAACATTCCATAATATAGGAATAGATGTTAGCATTCTCAATACAGTAAAGTGCATAAATGAAAAATATACAGCTAGCATTTTATTCAACAGTGAAAGACTGAAAGCTTTCCCACTTATATCAGGAAGAAAACAAGGATGCAAGCTTTCACCACTGTTCTTCAATATCTTTCTAAAAGTTCTATCTAGAGCAATTAGGCTAGATAAAGAAATAAAAGGTACCCATTTAGGAAAGGAAGAAGCAAAATTTTCACTACTTGCTGATGATATGATCTCATATCTAGAAATTTTGGAAAAATCCACAGCAAACTACTAGAACTATAGACACATTCAGCAAAGTGATGGGATACAAGATTATTATGCAAAAATCACTAATGCTTCTATACTCTACTGACGTGCAATCTGAGGAGGAAATCAGGAAAAAAATGCCATTTATAATAGCAACTGAAAAAATCAATATTTAGGAATAAACTTCACCAAGGACTTAAAGGACCAGTATTCAGAAAACTACAAAGCATTGCTAAAAGAAAACAAAGAAGACATAAATAAATGGAAGAATATTCTATGTTCATGGATTGGAAGACTAAATATTGTAAAGATGTCAATTCTACCAAACTGATTAAGAGATTCAACTCAATCTCAATAAAATCCCAACAGCCATTTTTGCAGAAATGGAAAAGCAATTTATGAAATTTATTTGGGAGGGTAAATGGTCCCAAATAGTAAAAAAATTCCTTAAAAAGAGTAGCAACATTGGAGAACTCTCCCTTCCTAACATTAAAGCATATTACTATGCTACCATGGTAAAGAACGGTATGACACTGGAAAAACAACAACAACAGATAGATTGACCAATGGAATGGAATCAATAACTCAGAAAAAGACTCTCTCACCTACAGTCAAGTGATTTTTTAAAAACAATTTATTGAAGTATATCATTCAGACATGAACATACATAAACAAGAAGTGTTCAGTAAACATTGTGAACTTACTAAACAAACATGCATAACATCCTACAGGGCTCCCATATATCACCCCAACACAAATAGTTTGCATGTTGTGAAATATTTGTTAAGAAACTATGAAAGAACATCGTCTGTATCTTCCTCCCCTATACTTTTTTTAATGGATTTATTTATTTATTTACTTTTATCCATTTTTACCTCCCACCCCGTTTTTGCTGCTTTTGTGTCCATTTGCTGATCAACTCTATGTATCCATTTCCTGCCTTCTCTTCTCATCCTTCTCCTCCTGTCTTCAATGGGATTTGATCCTTGTAACCTCCAATATGGGAGGGAGGCATCCTACCACCTGCACCATCTTAGTTCCTGGTTTTTTGGCACATCTCATCTTGTCTCTCCCTTGTGTTACACTCCTGTTACATCATCATCTTGCTGTGTGGCTCACAGGGCCTTATGGCTCACATGGAGCCTGATGATCCACATGCCTTCTGAATTTTTTTTTTTTTTTAATTTTTACCAGGAGGTCCCAGGGATTGAATCCAGGTCCCTCCATTTGGTAGATGGATGCCCAACCATTTGAGCCACATCTGTCCCCCTGCTATATCTCTTGAGGTTGACCAAAGATGCCTTGACTTATAGCCATTTCCCATACAGGATGGTCATATAATAAATCAGGCTTAGTTTATCACCAGCATCCTAAAAACCAGACCTAGGGAGAAAAACTAGGTCTGGGGACACATGCATGGTTTAGCCTACCCTGATTATCACAAAATCAGAAGAGAGAATATTCACACTCAAGTGATTTTTTACAAGGCTGTCAACACCCTCTCACCTGGGCCAGAGCAGTCGAGTCAACAAATGGTATTTGAAGAACTGGATGCCCATGTCCAAAAGAAAGAAGGAGGATGATTATCTCACACACTATACAAAAATTAACTCAAAATGGATTAATAACCTAAATATAAAATTGACAACCATAAAACTCCTAGAAGAAAATGTAGGAAAATGTCTTCAAAATCTTGTGGTAAGTGGTTGTTTCTTAAACCTTACACACAAAGCGTGATTCACAAAATGAAAAAAATAGATAAATGGGGCTTCCTCAAAATTAAACACTTTTGCACCTCAGAGGACTTTCTCAAAAAGGTGAAAAAGCAGCCAACTCAATGGAAGAAAATATTTGACAATCACATATCTGATAAGTGTTTAGTATCCATGATAAATAAAGAGCCCATACAACTCAACAATAAAAAGAAAAATTACCTGAATAAAAAATGGGCAAAAGACTTGAAAAGAAAATTATCCAAAGAAGAAATACACATGGTGAAGAAACACTTGAAAAAAATGTTCAACATCACTAGCTATTAGGGAAATGCAATTCAAAACTTCCATGAGATATCATTTCACACCTATTTGACTGTCTATTATTAAAAAGTAGAAAACTGTAAATCTTGGTGAGGATGTGGAGAGATAGTAATGCTTATTCACTGTTGGAGGGAATGTAGAATGCTACAGCAATTCTGGAGGACTTTTTGGCAGTTCCTAAGGAAGTTGAATACAGACATGCCATTTGACCTGGCAATACCATTACTAGGCACAAACACAGAAGAACTGAGAGCAGTGACACTAACAGACATCTGTACCCTGATGTTCATAGCAGTGTAATGCACAATTGCATAAAGTTGGAAACAACCCAGGTGTCTATCAACTGATGAATTATTTAACAAATTGTGTTGTATACCCATGATGGAATACTATGAAGTGGTAAGAAGAAATGAACTTGTGAAGCATATGAAAACATGGATGAACCTGGAGGACATTATGTTGAGTGAATCAAGCCAGACACAAAAGGACAAATATTTTATCATTGCACTATTATGAAATAAATATATTATGTAAAATCATGAAATTAATAATTAGAATATAGGTCACCAGAAAATAGAATGAGGGTAGAGAATGTAAAGCTGAGGGTTTATCTGTGCAGATTTGGTTAAAAGGTTGTTTGTAAATTTTTGCAAATGAATGGAAATTTTGAGAACTTTAAAGCCAGAAAGTGTGAGTCCACAGACTTCATGCTCCTTTTTAAAGATATTTTTGTGAATTTGGTGTCCCCTTCAGATCTAAATAAATTTGTTAATTGAATTTTCCTTTTCTGCAAAATATATCATTGGAATTTTTATTGGGATTGCATTGAATAAGTGAATCAATTTGGGTAGAACTGACAACTTTACTATATTTTGTCTTACAATCCTTTTGAATCACCCTTGCATGCCTGGGATAAATCTACATTATCAGGATGTATAATTCTTTTAATCTGCTGTTGAATTGTATTTGCAAATACTGTGTTGAGGAATTTTGCGTTTATATTCATTAGAGAGAATGGTCTGTAATTTTTTTTTCCTTTTCTCATATTACCTTTAGCTGGCTTTGGCATTAGGGTGATGTTGAGGTCATAGAACGAGTTAAGTAGTATTCATTCCTCTTCAAGTTTGACCAGGTTTGGTATTTAGTCTTCTTGAAATGATTGGTAGAATTCACTTGTGAATTCACCTGGGTCTTTCTTTCCTGAGAGGTTTTGGATGACTGATTCAAACTCTTTAATTGTGATTGGTTTGTTGAGGTCTTCTATTTCTTGTCTTATCAGTGTGGATTATTTGTATGTTTCCTGGAAGTCGTCCATTTCATCTAAGTTGTCTAATTTCTTGGCATTATTTGTTCATAGTATCTTCTATGATCTTCCTTATTTCTGTGTGATAAGTAGTAATGCCACACTCTCTTATTTCTGATTTTACTTATCTGTATATTCTCTATTTTTGTCATTCTAGCTGTTTGGCAATTTTATTGATCTTCTTGAAGAATCGAGTTTTGGTTTTGTTGATTCTCTCTATGGTATTTTTGTTGTTGTTGCTCTAGATTTTATTTATTTCTGCTTGAAAATTTGTTATTTCTTTCCTTCTGTTGCTTGGGGATTCATTTGCTCTTCTTTTTAGGTTCTTCCAGGTGTGGAAGATTTATCTTTGATTTACTTCTTTCTTCTCCTGCATCTTCTTCTGTGTGATTTATTGAGTGAGTGTTCATTTATATAGCCCATCAAGGGGGTGAACATTCAACCCGGGGTCATGCCCTACTGACATGGTTGAATCAAAGCCCTAATCTTAATTTAATAAAGTAAGCATAAAACCCTTGAATTTAATACAATCAAAGAGTATCATACCCAGAGGGACAGACAAGCTTAAAAACATAATCTATATGTCTTTTTGGAGTTCCTAAATAATATCTAATGGCTATAGTGCATAAATATTTATTATAGTTAATTTTCTTGGTGAATTGCCCCTTTATTAATATATATTATACTTCTTTGTCTCATAAAAGTTTTGCATTTAAAATCTATTTTTTCTGATATTAATGTAGCTACTCCAGCTCATTGGTTTATATTCACATGAAATATCTTTTTCCAACCTTTCCCTTTTAGCCTATATTTGTCCTTGCATCTAAGGTATGTGTCTTGTAGACAGCATATAGATATTTCATATATTTTATTCCTTCTGCCAGTGTTTGCCTTTTTTGTTTGTTTTGCTTTGTTTTTTTTATTTAATTTTTTAAAAAGGTACTTAGATTTTTTTTTTATTATTTTATTTTTAATTTACATAAAAAATTTAGGAGACTCCCATATGCCCTGCTCCCTAGACCTCACACAATTTCCCACATAACAATATTCTTCATTAGTGTGGTGCATTCATAACAATTGATGAACACATTTTGGAGCATTGCCCCTAAGCATGGATTATAGTTAACATTGCAGTTTACACACCTGTACTTTTTGTAGGTTATGGCAAGATATATAATAGCCTGTATCTGCCATTGCAATTTCATTCAGGACATTTCCCAAGTCCCAAAAATGCTCCCTTATTACACATATGTTTCTCTCTCCCTGCCTTCAGAACCTGCAATGGCCACTGTCTCCACATCAATGACATAAGTTTTTCCATTGCTAGAATCACGATATTTCTATAGTAGAATACCAGTAAGTGTATTATAGTCCATAGTTAATTCTCAATCCTGAGGATTCAGGGACGGTGATGCCTACTCCACCTCTAATTGAGAGGAGGCTTTGTTCCCATAGGGCAGATGGATGGGACTTTCTTGCTTGCCTTTGTAGACTCTTTCTGTTCCTTGGGTCATTATTCTTCATCATCTCCTTGTTAGTTGTCCTGGGTGAGTGTAATGAACTAGAGAGTAGGTGATCCAACTCTGTTGAGACTCAAGGCCCAGCTTGCAGATGACCATCCCAAAGATTTAAGTCTCTTGAATATAAGCTGATCAACTCTAGTACTAATTATAGGTTCAAATAGAAGGACCAGAAGAGCCATGTGTAGGGAAATCACAACGGAGTCCTATTCTGTCACACTGGGAAGCATAAATTCCAAAGTGGGGCCAACTGGCAAAACACCAAAACTCCTGAGCTATCTGCCTTTGACAGTCAATGAGAGCCTGCTGATTCATGCATAAGCATAACCTCTGGAATGACGTCCTATCTCATTGAAGAGTTCCATCCATTAACATTCTATGTTATTACTGTAAAGGCCACACATCCTTTGACCATTTTATCCTTTGTCTTTCCATTGTCTTTCTTTTTACCTTGTTAGTTAACCTTATTAATAATCTTCTTTCCTATAATCTTCTCAAAGCCTCTCTTTTTTTTATTTTATTTCAGGTTACAGCACTCCTTTTAATATTTCTTATAAGGCTGTTCTCTTGGTGACAAACTCTGTCAGTTTCTTTTTATCTGTGAAAACTTTAAACTCACCCTGATTCTTGAAGGAAAGTTTGACAGATAAAAAATTATTTACTGGCTTTCAGTATCTTCTTAAATATATCAGATACCACTGTATTGCTTCTGATGAGAAAATGGCACTTAGTCTTATTGAGCATCTCTTGTATGTGATGAAATGTTTTTCTCTTTCTGCTTTGAGAATTCACTCTTTATATCTGTCATTTGACATTTTTAATAATATGTGTCTCAGAATAGGTTTATTTTGATTATTCTGTTTGGAGCAAGTTGTTGTTCTTGGATACTAATATTTATGTCTTTCATAAGGATTGGGAAATTTGCAGCCATTATTTCCTCAAATAATCTTTCTGTCCCTTTTCCATTCTACAGAAAGGTGTGTCACTCCAGATGTATCTGTCTAGTCAACAGAAACTGTATTGTTGACACATCTTTTGACAACAATTCTTCCACAGTCTTTCTTCCCCCCTGGATCCTTTTGTGTCCAGCATGACTTAGAGGTTTGTGTTCTACCTTAGCTCTCTGTGGAGTTGGGTCCCTGGATCTGTATATATATGGAGTTCTAACATGCTGTTGTATGTATCTCTATACTCTGCCTCTGTGGTGGGAGGGACCTGGACTGCTTCCTTGCCTCTGGGTGACTCCCATGCTGCATAGGACTCAGAGAGAGGTAGGGGTATGGAGAGCAGGCCCGGATGGAAATTTTCTGCCTGATACATTTCTTCTTTGATTCAGCATTTCTGCAACATTAGGACTGAAGGAAAATAAAAAGTATAACCACATTGAAGTACTGTCATAAATTTAGTATATATATTGGAAATAAAACTATGGAAGGACAAATTGTCAATGAGAATGTGGATCAGTGGAAATGCTTCTTTTATACTGGCTTCTTTTTGTAAGTTGATACTTTTACTTTGGAAATTTCTTTGACATTGTGGCAGTAATTGACAACCAGGCTATTTGCAGTAACCCCCCCCCAAAAAAAACAAACAAAAACCAACCAAACAAACAAACAAAAAAACCCAAATCAAAACAAAACAAAACTTAAGTGTTTGTGTTGAGAGCAACAAAGGTTATTTTTGAATTTGACATGTATGCTGGCCATGGCTATGTTCCCCACAAGCAGATTCTATACCATGCTATGCTATGCTAGGCTATGCTATGCTATGCTATGCTATGCTATGCTATACTATACTATACTATATTCTGTACTAAGAATATAGCATATTCTAAGGCTATAGGACCAGTCTGTAAATGGGCTGTTACTTGTTCTTGTGGCAGATAAAATGATATTGTAATCATATATATATATATACATTATCTCTCAAATCCACATTCCTTACTTTTGCTCACTTTAGTCAAATAACATCATGTGAATGAGGCTGGAAGTAAATAATTGTTAAAACATGATCCACTCTTAGAAAGGGAAACTTAGAGTGAGTTATTTCAAAAAGGGCAACCGATATTTTGAATAATAATAGGCCCTATGTATTAAAATTTGGATATATATGCCATGGGTCTGCATTTCCATTCATGAGACTGGCTACCAGAAAGGTGAAAGAAAAAGTTATGATAAGGAGAAATACATGGTAACTCTAGGCTCTTGGTTTTTAGTTTTAGTTTTGTTGTTGTTTTGTTTTTTCATTACAACTATTTTTATAATTGTGGGTTTAAATCTAAATGAGACCTGGAATATAATATAGTCTTCCTTTCCAATTAACAATATAGTACTAGCGTACTCTGCTGAATACAGATACAAATTAGAGTTTTAATCTTTATTCAAAAAAATCATTACATATGCAATACTATTTATTCATTTCCTTGAGGATATTATGAATTCTGGATTTATATTTGGCCTCAAATATGAACTATGTTTTTAGTTTAATCATTATTCATTACCTCTGAGGAGTCCAGCTCCAGATTACAGCCTTATATGTTTATTCAGGCTTGACTATAGGCAATTACAAGAATTTACCTGACAGCCAACATAACTGGAATGCTGCCCACCCCACACATGACTTCATGCACAGCCAGTGAGCTACAGTCCCTGAAGGAAATTGCAGTCAGAGACTCACCCTATTTTGGTGAATACTGAACTTCAGCATATCTGCATTAAATTTCAGATGCCTTCATAAGGAATCTGAATGATGCGCAATGATAGTGGACCTCTCTATCAAGGTCCCAAAACTGAGGCCTTCCTTAGAGGCCTCTGCTGAAGACCTTTTATTGGAGGGAGGAGGTGAGACCATGAGTACACTTTCTCACCTCTAACTCAGTATTTCAAACCCCTAACTCCCTTCTCCATAAAACTGCATGGATGGTTTATTTAGGGGCACCCTCAGCAGTGATATGGTCTCATGTCTGTACTGATCCATCTGACCTTCCACCAGTGACAAGATTCCACAAGGAAATGGGACAGGGATGAGTTGGCATCTTTCCTTAGTTCACCCTCTTGCTTATACTATCATAGAAAGCAATTGCAGGCATCACTGATTGCTTCCATTTTGCATAAAATTTTTATTGACTGCTATTGAACCTATCCACTTAGCTCAGCTCTCAAAAATTCATGTAGGAAGCAGGGTAGACAATTAAGCATAATTTTATTTTGGAAAAGCAGTATAGCTGATGATCCTGTGAGGCACCTACAGGAGGTACAAGTTGAGGAAATGGGATATTCTGGAGGGATGTTAGTGGATAATTAGTAAGGATTTGAGGGCCCCTGTGACACTTCACCATTGGGGTACTCCTGGAATCCAATAGGCACTGTTTAGGAGTGCTGGGTGGATTCTGTTGGGACATATCTCCAGCCATACCAGTGATTTTCAGGAAAAGCTAGCAGAAGCCTACAGATATTCTTGGAGAATTCTAGTAGCTTGTGTAGGCAAATTTTGTAGTTCAGTGGGAGACATTGGTCCTTTTTTTAGCCCCAGATTACCTGGTAGAGCTTGCTCACTGGGTCAGATTAGTGATCTAAAATAAGGGTTTGAGAATGCCTGTTAGAGCATATCCTCAGTTATTGCCCAAGTTCCTCCAACATTTAGACCTGTGAAGTGCAGTGTATGCCCATGAGCTGAAGAGCCCTACGCAGAGCCTTGGATGTTGAGAACATGGTCTAAGATGTTGTTGAATCTTCAGGAAAACAGAGTGTAGAGCCCTTCATGATTACTTTGGTCATGACCCTAAATGACAATAATAGAATGAGTTCACTTGGTCAAAACAGAGGTAATCTACTCAATGTCAGTAAGGGAGAGTTCTGCCTTGAGGGAAAAGTTCTATTAAATCACAGCTTCAGAGTTCCCTGACCACAGCTACTGTCAAGACAAAACTGCAGAGACTGCAGATGCTCTGGGATAGTCCTCCCCCAAGTTGTCCTGCAGAAAAAAGGCTCACTCTGCACTTATATGAGCAGTAGCCACAGCAGAGTTGGCTGCAGCTGCAAAGGGAGATGTCTGTATTGTCAAATGGTCCACAGGATACTGGATTCAATGGCAGAGCAATGGAACTGCCCCTTGCCTGGGTGTGCCCAGGGCTGCCAGTACATACCACTCTCCAATATTAAAGTGCACAAAGACCTAAGATGACAACTTAGCCCCCATATCAAGCTGTTTCCCAACACAAGGGAAGTGTCTGCTCTGCATGGTTGATGGTTTTTGTGTACTGCCTCTCCATACCAGGAAACCCTGAGCTCTGGCCAAATGAGGGCATCTTGCCTTCCACCTTTCATGGAGTTTCAGCTGCATAAAAACTGTATTTTCAGGCCCTCAAGTACCTAGTCTCCCTTAAAAAAAAAAAAACATTGTTCTCCACTGGGGTCTCTGTGCTCTGTGACTGACACTGGTTTTACTCCCTGTGCCACTGCCTATGAGCCTCAGCATGGGTTGGAGAACCCCCAAGGCTTTTTAACCACACCTCTCCAATAAGATCCCAAGGTCCTATTGTGTGCAGGCAAATGGAGGCATTATGCTAAGGTTAGAGTTCAGTTGGGAAGTGGAGAGGAGGGGTTATTTTTAGGTCTATAAGGTACCTTTCACCTGTGAAAGGTCTTAGATACCATTCACAGTGATGGGGCTCTCAACCACCACTGAGACAATCATAGTGGAAGTGCAAATGATGCTATGAGATTTGGAGTCAGATGTCATCACCACTGAGACACTTGTCCCAGCTTAACTATAAGTTGGTGTCTTTAGGCCCCCCAAAAACTCCACTCTAATAAATGTATTATTGGTATTGAAGGGTTGTCTATGTGCATCCTGATAGACATTGCCAAAAAGCCCTAATGGGAATTGCTGCAAGTGGGGCCATTTTAGTGGGGTTAATGAAAGAATGTGAACCTAAACAGACATGTTTTCACTGATTCATTGGCAGTGACTTCACCCTGGCCATTTGGTCAGTCAACAGATAAACCTCTGACTGGCTTGAAAACAAATTCCCCTGGGGGAAGGGATATGTGGATGAAAATAAGTTTTTCTCTTTAATAGTTTTGTGAAACCTATGTGGATGTTCAAAAGAAAGGCAGATACTTACCTGGCAGGGGAGATACTATGATCACGAAGGTGGTTTTCCCAGGGTGAGGCTTATCCATTGCACTCTGGATGTGCTGAACCCTGCTATTTCCCCAAATGTGGGAAATTCGATTGCATAATTTGTGGTAGTGGGGGACTGCATTCGCGCTCTCCCCTGGAAAAAAAAAAGACAGTTAAATTGACAAGTGGAACATAATTTATAAACAGACAATGCTTCTTAGCTAAATGTAGAGTCTGATTTATCCTCCCCAGAGCAAGAGAATGTATGACTATCACCTCTTTGATCCACAAGAGAATGGTCCATAAGATTCAGTCAAGATCCTGATGTAGCCCTGTACACATGGACTTCATTTGACAGCAGAAATTCCAAAACAGAATGAAAAATCTGTCCCACTTGCCAGACCCTTCTGCTAGTTGGAAGAAAATGTTATGGAAAAAGTGAGAGACATGGCAAACCTCTAAGATTTTGGATCATTTCCATTAAGATTGTTTTTATAATTACGGATTGAAATCTAAATGTGTTTTGGAATATAATATATTATTCCTTCCCAACTAACAATATAAAGACACTCTACCCATATGGATATAGATTAAATTTATAATATTAACTTTTGTTCAACCATCATCACTTATCCATTAATATTTATTTATTCCCTTGAGGTTACAATCAAAACCTTGATTTATATTTGGCCTTGATTTGTGAATGTTTTTTTTCTTTATTTAATCAATATTCATCACTGTAATGGCAAAAAAGAAATTATATTTGATACTTCATCCTCCTACCTGGCCCAGTCATATGTCCGTATTTCAAACGACCACCCTAGCTAGCCTTGCCCTGGGCCTAAATGCAACCAGCAAGGCCTGTACATCTACATGGTTTGGGTGATGAGGTGCATTGAATTTCTTCAAACATTCTCTGCAGTTCCTTCTCCAAACTGCCCTTGCCACTTTCTCTCCAAAATTCCCTTGGTGCTTCTATGAAAGATCCTTTGGCACTTCTGAATTATAGCTTACTATAATTTTCTATAGTTTTCTATAATTTACTAGCAAGGTATATATGTCCATAAGGCTTTGATGATAGGAGCTGCCTTCAGCTTCACAAACAGCCCTTTCCATTTCTGCTTTTCATATTGCCATTTAGTTTGAAACTGAGAAATCCCAATTTCTAAGGGAAAGTCTTAGCTCTCCCCTCTGTGCCACAATAAAGTCAAGAGCTGGGATCCACATATGCAACTCCCTACTTCATGGACCCTCATGGAAGAATATGTTAGATAAGTCCCATGTTTCTCTGCTGTGCTCCCTTATTCCCACTTTTTGCTTCTAGGGCTTTTGATCTAACAAATATGTCCTTTCATGCTTTCTCTGACTGCTGGTGCTCTGAGTTTGCTCCTCATCAAGCTAGGAACTTCCATATAACATCCAAAACAATTAGCACAGCAAACAGGGTGATTTGACATTGGTTGTTGGCAGAGAGGGGGCATGATTTTAGGTTGCTCCGGGCTTTTTTACATGCTGTCACAGGTGGCTGGCACCATTGGGGAAGGCCTCATTACTTGCTGGAGTTTTGGGAACTGCTTTTCTTTACTCTTTGTGATGTAGGAGGTTGCCTAAATTTTCACACCAAATTGTGGATTCATTAAAGGTCTCTGGATCTACAGAGAGACATGGGCCTGCTCCCTGGAGACCACTTAATTCAGCTACTTGTTTAGTAAGGCAAAAGGGAGTGGTGAATGGGTCTCTGTCATTTTCCTGAAAAGCAGTACAAGACTGGGTGAGACCAGTAAATTTAATGTAAATTAATTGGCTATTGTTATATAAAGATATTGAGGCCCACTTCAAATTTAAGAGTCTCTTCCCATGTCTGTTCTCTACCATGGGCTGTCTGTCAAATTACCCAAAGGCCTAAGGACAACATTGTATTGAGATGACATCCTCCGTTGCTAAATCCTGCCTGAGTTTTCTGCCAGGCCTTGCCCAAGTGTATTATACCATCCTTGATTTAGGTATTATTTCTCCTGCCAGATATAAAGGGAAGGTGTACTATAAAGGGAAGGTGTACACCTGATTGGGACAATATGGCAACCCACTGCCTAAATGGATGTGGGAGTCAGCTACTCTTATGTTGCTGCTGTCTTTGCTACTGTCACTTTTTGTCTCCTGACAGCATGGGTTATAGAGGTTCCATCCTTGGCTGAGTACCATAATATTTCTGAGATCAATTGGGACACCTTGGAGAGAGGTAGCAGAACATGAGACAGGACAAAGGGATTCTCCTTACCACCACAATTTTTTCCAGCAAGACATAAAATGGCAAACAATTCTTGGATGGAGAAGATAATGTAACCCAAACCAGAAATTTTACCAGTCTGGAAATTAAACTATTCTTAAAGATTTTATTTGGCAGGAGGGAGAATCAGCAGCTGATCAGTTGCTATGGGAGTACAAGAAGGGGTATGAATTAAGAGTAACACCATAGAATAGGACAACAGAAAAGTATTGCTAAGGACTCCAATCATTAAAGACTCTGAGCCATTGAAGGAAAAAACAAACAAACCGGGAGACAATGGGCTAGTTTCACTAAACACTCCAAGTCCCTCCACTACTGACTTTAAGAAAACATTAAAGAAGACCTCCTTGTCCAGGGCTGGTATTATATCCAAGGCAGATGCCCATGGGTAAACAATAAGGCCCAATTTTTATTTCAAAAAGATTTAGATGATTCAATGGGCATAGCTCATTTGATTATTAATACAAGGAAGAACCTGTAGATAATTTCTAATCCTGAGGAGGTCTTTGTCATTGAGCAGTGGAAAAGTATCTTAAAGGGACACTCTTCCCCAAATATTTGGAAAGCACATCTCTAATAAGGGTTTAATATCCAGAATATAAAAGGAAATCCTACAACTCACCAATAAAAACAAACAACACATTTTTAAAAATGGCAAAGGCTTGAATATAAATTTCTCAACAGATGATTTACAAATGGCCAAAAAAGGACAGGAAAAGATATTCAACATCATTAGCTGTTAAACAATGTAAATCAAAATCAAAATGAGATATCTTTTCATACCCATTAAAATTGCTACTTATAAAATAAGTGGAAAATTAGAATTGTTGGAGAGAATGTCCTGAAATAGGCACATTCTTTCCTTGCTGTTGTGAATATAAAATGGTGCAGCCACTGCAGAAGGCAATATGGTGGTTCCTCAGAAATTAAGTATAGAATTCACATATGACTGGGCCACCCACTTCAAAGTATATACCCAAATGCTATGAAAGTATAATATCGAGCAGATATTTGCACACTGAGGTCCATAGTGGAATTAATCATGATTGCTAAAGGATGGACGTGAACCAACTGTCTCTTAGCTGAGAAGTGGATAAAAAGTGGTACGCACAAACAATGGAATCCTGTGAAGTCTTAAAAAGAATGAAGTTCTGATACCTGTGCAAACATGAATGAACCTTCAAAACAAATTTTTGAATGAAATACACCAGAAATAAAAGGGCAATGATATCACTGATATGAAATAATTTAAAAAAGCAAAGTTAAAGATTCAGAATCTAGAATATTTGTTACCCAGATCAGGGTGGTTGTGGGGAATGGGAAGTTAAGGCTTAAATTGTAGCGTTCCTATGTGTGTTGATCATATAATTTTGCTAATGGATGATAATGATTTTAGCAAAACATGGTGAATGTAATTACCAACACTGAATTAGATATGCAAATGTGGTTAAATAAGGAAATTTTAGGTTGTATATGTGTTACTAGATTAAAAATTAATTAAAAAACATTATTGCACAACATAAACAGTGAAACCTATTGTAAACAATGGACCATAGTTAATAGTACAACTATAAAAATGATCTTCATGATTAGTAATAAATATATCACACTAGTCCAAGGTGTGAATATAAGGGTAGAATATGGAATTCTATTTTATACAAGAATATTTTTTCTGTAAACTTATATCCTCTCTAATAAAAAAATTAAATCATCCTAGATAAAACATAATAGAACTTAAAATATATATAACAGAATTATCTGTCAACATGGAAACAGACAGATAAAAAAAAAAATACCACACTACAAACTCTTTTGAAGCAACAAAGGGCAACAAAAAAGGGAAACAAGATATATATAAATGGAGAGAAAAAACAATGCTTATA
>JAQZBX010021973.1:0-31891 GCA_029593785.1 Cabassous unicinctus | reverse complement strand
CTAACAATACTCAACTGTCCTCCATACAACTAGAAACTCACTAAATACTTCCAGAATAGGGTATAAGTCCTTGGGTAGTATTCACTCTTAAACTTGACATCCTTAAATACTCAACATGAACCTAATATAACTTATATCATATGATAAGGGGAAAGGATAGAGAAGAAAACAAAGACACTCATTTTATGTACATATGCAAACATACTCATAACAAAAAAAGAAATAAATATTTTTGACCATTACAGTCCTTGTTTCTGTACCTGGCCATGTGGTCGAAGTTAATATTTATCACTGCCTTCTTCCACTGCTCAGTCCATGTTCCCTTTACCCTCAGCAATCACCCCAGCTGGCCGTGTTTCTTTGCCTGGTAAGGTGACCCAAACCTTCATTCCTGAATATTCTGAGCCATTGTTGGTTCTGCCTGGATTGAGTTGTTGCAATTTTCCCTTGACTTTAATCAGAGAGTATGGTAGTACTAAGAGAGGCCTTAAGGGATCTCCTTTATTTCAGGCAAACTCTTTTTTATTTCCATTTTGTAGATGCAGCCCTCTTTCCCCTTGATGTCAAGAACAATCCCTGCAGCCAGTACAATAATCCCCTTCTTTGTTGATTCAGAGGCATGAGGAGCCCCAAAGGACCAGGTGGCAGTTTTAATTTCCAGTTCAATGGATTCATTGTTATGTTCCCTGGTGTAAGAACTCTTTTTGGAACTAAGACCTGTAGACCAGCAGAGCTTAAGGTTGTAAGGACAGGAAAAAAAGTTTTTCTAGTGGATCACTAGGGTAATAGTGAGTGGTGCCTCTCCCATTTCCACCCTTTGTTTCATGGACCTGTGAATCCTGTCTATGGGAGAAATAGCACCATGGAGTGGATGCTGATTTAGATCATACACAGCCTCCTGGAGAACATTCCTCAATCCCTGTAAGGTATTGTCACCTAGTTGGCAAGTTGATATTGTCAACTAGTTGGAAGGAACAATCATGTTTCTTCCATGTCCCTGACCATACAGCCAAACCATTAACAACAGCCCATGAATCAGTGTACAAACACATCACATGTCATTTCTCCTTCCAAGTGAAAAGAACCAACAGTTGTATTGCTCTAAAGTTTTGTCCACTTGGAGGATTCTCCCTCACCACTGTCCTTCAGGGACTTCCTATAAAGGGACTACAGTGCTGCTTTTGTCCACTTTCAGGTGGTACTTGAATATCATGCAGAACCCTCTGCAAACCAGGCCCAAGTTTTCTCTTCTTCAGTCAACTGATTGTAAGGCACTCCTCAAGAGGCCATAGTTTTGAGCTAGGAAAGAGAAGGTCATGTGGCAGGAGTGGTGACCATGGGTATTTGGTCCACTTCCTCATGTAACTTACTTGTGCCTTCAGGACCTGCTCAAGTCCTATCTCATATATAACACTTCCACTTTTTGATGGAGTGCTGCTGTGAACACCCAACTTTATGCTTTGGCAGGTCAGACAATACCCAGCTAATGATAGGATAATCAGGTCTCATCTTTCACTTTAGAAGGAATATCTCTATATGCCCCATACCACTGGACACCTGGAAATTTCACTGAGGTGGATGGATCTTGTATTTTTACTATATTTATCTACTATCTTCTTTCACACAATGCCTTACCAATAGGTCTAGAGTAGTTGCTCCTTCTTGCTCACTCAGTCCAATCAGCATGATAATCCTGGACCAGTACGATATCTTGTGGGAGGGAGAGAAGATAAAGTTCCCTACAGACACATTATGACATAGGGTTGGAAAGTTTATATACCCCTAATGCAGGACAGTGAAGGGATAATGCTGGCCTTGCCAGCTTAAAGCAAACTGTTTCTGGTGGTCCTTACTAAAGGCAATTGAAAAAAAGCATATGCCTGATCAATAGCTGCATACCAGCTACCAGGAGATGTGTTCATTTGCTCTAGCAATGATACCACTCTGAAACAGCAGATGCAATTGCAGGCACCACTGAATATCAGAGGATGATAATCCACTGTCATCCTCCAAGATCCGTCTTTTTTTCGGCACGGGCCAAATAGGAGAGTTGAATGGGAGTGTGGTGGAAATTAACACCCTTGTTTTCTTGAAGTCCTTGATGATGGCACTGTTTTCTGAAATCCCTCCAGGAATCTGGTATTGCTTTTGATTTACTACTTTGCTAGGTAATGGCAATTCTAGTGACTTCCACTTGGTGTTTCCTTCCATAATAGCCCTCACTCCACAAGTCAGGTAATCAATGTAGGGATTCTACCAGTTGCTAAGGATGTCTATAACAATTATGTATTCTAGAACTGAGAAAATAACCACAGAATGGGTTCAGGGACTCACTGGACCCACTGTGAGAAAAGCGTGAGCTAAAACTCCATTGATCACTTGACTTCCATAAGTCCCAGCCCTGATTGGTGGACCACAGTGATATTTTGGGTATCCAGGAATTAATGTTACTTCTACTCCCCCAAATTTCTGATCATTTCCTTTTCCCAAATGCAGTTAGACTTGTAAAAGTTCATAAGTCTCTTTGGGGAAAGCTAGGAAGAAGATTAACAGTATAAATTTTTGAGAATATAAAAGGATCCTTCCCCAAGGGGTTTCAACCTTCCCCTCATTCAAGGGGCTCTTGGACTGTAAATTGTTTCAAGTGTGGGAATTGATTAAGGTGCCATGACTCTTTGTTTCTGTAATTAAAGTTAGGCTTTTGTTCACTAGACCAAGAACACTTCTACTTATACAGATCAAGTTGGAACTTAGTAGAATGCCCATCTATATTACTTCTAGGTACTGCCAATGCTAAGAGGTCCACGTGACTCAGGTTATTTTGATTGCTGTTTAGAGTCTGCTTTTCATTGTGGTAGCCACACCCACCTTGTCTTTGGCCATTAAGTGTGGCCATTTGGCTTCTGCTGACCTGGGATCTGCTCATGCCCATAGTGTTTAAGGATCCTATTTCTGTGGCAAAATCACAGTAATATCTGACCTCCAGAGAAGAACAACAAGAGAGGTTTTGGAGTTAGTCTCACAAATTTATTCCTCATTGTCTTGGTGAAAGCTATGTCCTCTGGACATTCCTGGGATGGGTGGGCAGTCTTAGATGGTGAATCCATTCTAACATTCCAATCTCTCTAAGCTTTTAGAATCCCTCATCTACAATATACCAGGGTAATTCTGGCATCTCGAACTCAGGCAGTATTGGTCATCTTTTGGTTCATGTTTAAGCCAGTCACCCAAACTATTAGAGCCCTTTATAACCCCTTGAGCTTCAACATTGGATCTAGAATTTCTGTAGAATGGGCCTATATTAATAAATTCAGCCTGATATAACTTTATTTTCCTTTCAAAATTATCTTATTCTCACACATATTTCCCTGATTTCTGTATATATAAACTGGAAAACTTATGCACTTCTTTTACAGTATAGCTTACTTCTTCATGAGTCACACTTTGTACTTCATCTTTGGGGTATTTTTGTGACTTTTGCCTAGTTACAGGTCTGGAAGAAAAGAGGAGTGGAAGCAGTGGCTAAGGAGAAGCATTAGAAGTATTTTTCAAGCCAATTACCTCAGGGCATTCCATTGCAGTTTCTTCTGGTGAAACGGGATTCATCTCTTCAGGTGGAAGTTAAATGGCAGAATCCTCAGGGCAGGATGGAGGTTGTGTAATGAAGATTTTTAAACAAGGTAACACTGATGGAAATTCCTAAGGCCCATAAAACTTGCTTAGACAAAACCCCGGATATGCATCTGGGCCTGACCAATCACGCCATCATAGAATGATCAAAAGCCACCCCTAGTAAAGATTAACCCAAGCCCCCTTAACGCTGAAGCTAACTGCGAACATTAGCTTCTGTAAGATTGCTTGTTTGCTTGCTTGCTCTGCTGGATATGGATAAAAAAGATATGCATTTGAAGTGTACAATTGAAGCTGCCCATTACCCTTTCTGGCGTGAGAAAATTGATGCTTTGTTTTAACTAATCTGGTATCTGAGCACGAGAAAAGTTGCTTAATCATGCTGACCCTGCTAAAATTCACTATAAAAACCCACCGCAAGAAGCCGGGGTCGCTTCTCTCCATACTGCTGGAGGGGGCCCCGGCCGGCTGGAAATAAAGGTTCCTATCCAAATTACATTGTCTGGGTACTGAGTTTCTCTCTAAATGAAGTGTTCCATTTCAGTTGGAAATTGTCTTCTCAGTGTGCTGAACTGGTCAGGAATCCTTGAGCAGGCTGGAGGTTGGTTGACATTGGGTGGTCCTCTCCTCAGGGCAGGGAGGAGGCTGAGTGGCTGTCTAATCAGCATAGATCATTACAGGTTTATCTGGCAAAATTTCAGCAGAATTTAGAGTTTCAATGTCCCCATACAATAATCATCAACCCATATGACTCCATCCCAGTCCCAAGGATCCCACTCCTTTTCAATCAATGCCCTCACTCTAACAGCTAACACCCTGCATGTTTGAGATTTTGGTTTCTGTTGTAACTCTGCTATTTGTACAATGAGACTTTGAGTCTAGTTTTCAGAGACCTCAAGTCTGTGGCTGCACAAAGCAAGATTTTCTTTCAAAGTACACCTAGAAACTTTCACATGATTCATGCAGTGATTAAGTTGCAAATTTGAAGCCTTCAGTTCTTCCTTTTCTTTTGTCACTGTATCCAGCATATTTAGGAGCAGCTAGCCAACATCATTGTACCTTTTAACTCCACAAAACTCTATTAAGGTTTGAAAACACTCTTACTTAGAACCTTGCTTCTTATGAGCATGGAAGTAGTCATATCCAATGGTGATATTCTGTGTATCTCTATTGCCAACTCATGCCATGGATTTTCAGTGACCTCTTGATTATTGGGAGCAGAGTCATTAGTGCCCTTGAATATTAGAGTTAGAGAGCCAATTGCAAAAACTCGAGAACCAATTAAAAAATTCCATTTTTAAGATTCTGTTTCTCAAGAACTACTCCTAGTACCAAGATATATTAGTAAGGGTTCTCCAGGAAAAGAAAACTAACAGAACTTATCTGTAAATAGTATGAGATTTTATAAAATGGTCTCACGTGACTGCAAGGATGCACAAACCAAAATTTCACAGGACTGGCTGCAAGCTGGAACACTGATGAAGGTCTTCAGTGAGTTGCCCAGGAGATGATGGCTGTTTGAAGTAGAGTAGGGATTCTCACTCTGAATGATGAAATCACTTCTATTTTTAAGGACTTCAGCTGATGAGATGAGACAGCACTCATTGCTGATGGAAATCTCCTCAGTTGATTATACATGTAATCAGCCATATATGCCATCAACTCACTGATGATTAAAGTCCATGAAGTTCCTTGTATTACAATTAACCCAGTGCTTCCTTGACCAAACGACTGGACCCCATTACCTGGCAGTGTTGGCACATTAGCCTAACCATCACAACAGCCAAAGCCAAATTTATATCTTCATCTACAGAAATACAGGAATATTTGAAACGATCATTTCTTAAATTCTTTGAAAGTCTATTCAATGTATTAAGCAAATTTCAACATCAAAACACTTAAACATTTTATTCTCATTCAAGTTCCTATGGTACAAAAAGTTTTCTCTATATCTCAGGGAGCCTAGCCACAATTCAGCAACAGTAGAGTGTATATCCTCCTTGTTCAGAGCAAATCCCATGTGTTATGGATTTCCTCTTTCCCATCGACTACATAATATACAGAATAATTTTAATTATACAGAATACAGACTACAGAATAATTTAATTATACTTTTCTGCCCCGCTAAACTATATGTTTTGATTTTTTTTTAATGAAATGTAGACAATCACTTATAGTGAGTGCATCTAAAGAATAAACACAATTGACTTATGAAATTTCTGATGTAACAGAGTGTGGTAGCTTGATATAACTGATGAATTCCAAAAAGAAATACTGATTATGTTTGTAAACTGGTCTATTCTTCTGGGCTAGTGATACCCCTAGATTGTATTGAATTCAGAGGTTTCACTTTTACTTGATTAAATTATGGCTAGGGCTTTGATTGGGCCATTCCAGTAGGACGTTGAGTCCCCGCGCCCTTGGTGGGTGGAGACTCACAGAGAAAACAAAAAGGCAGAGAAGACGGAGCTTTGATATTGGAGCCCTGAAGACATAGAGAAGCAGATATGTGAGGAAGGAGAGAAGGCTCCATTAGACACAGCAGAGGCCCCAGAAAAAGAGAGACAAGCCATTAGCCTGATAGTCTACGGCTGGCCTTATGGAAAGAGCAGAGCAGCTGAGCCTGGAGAGAAACAAGCCCTTGGAGAAAGATGAGACTTATTCCAGCTTACACCTGATATTGGAAGAAGCTGGGACCAGGGTGCCTTAAGAGGAAGAGGAAGCATGAACACTTGCAGATATTGGCAGCCATCTTGCCCCAACACATGGCAAGAGACATTGGTGAGGGAAGTAACTTACACTTTATGGCCTGGTAACTATAAGCTTCTTCTCCAAATAAATACCCTTTATAAAAGCCAACGGATTTCTGGTATTTTGCTTCAGGACCCCTTTGTCTGACTAATACACAGACTTATTTGGGCCAATAAGAATTGAAAAGAATAAGTGTATTAAATGCCCAACCTTCTTCTTGACCTGAATTTATGGTGCACATTTTCCTTGCCATTGTAACATCACTTCATAGCCAACTTAAGGTTTTGGCTACTATAGATATTGTGCCATTAGGCAGTGAAGTTATAGTCTAACATAGGCTCTGGGTGACATCCAGCCCAAAGTAAAATATCTAAATTTGTGGTTTGTCTTTAAACCAACAATGGATGATTTATTGCATGAATTCCTTTATTAGCACTCAAATCATGTTTCCATTCATTCATCAATATTTATTGCTGATGTATGTGCTAAATCATTGTTTTGGGAAATAGGGAATATATATGAGAAAAATATAACACCTGCTTCATGAACTTTATACTCAAGTAAAATATATATGTATTAGAGTTTGAAATATATGCAAGAAAATTCAATGTTGAAAGTATTATAAAGAGAAAACACCATGTACTATTTCTTTTGTTTTAAAAAATATCTTCTTTTTCATTTTGGAAAGCATGGTCTTAAATAATCAAGTCTATGTGTCTAAATGAGTTTGAGAGCAGGCTATTTGCCTATGATTTTATTTCCTCAAGTCCTTGGGGTGTGCCTGTCATCAATAGAAGAAAAACTTGGTTGACAGTCCAACTCTCACTAGACATAGTAAATATTTCTGGAAAAATATTATAAGCTAGTAAATTTTCTTTTATTCCCTTAAGTATAAATGTATTGAAGAATGAATTAAGTGGAAAGAAAGCAAAACTGAAGGAGAGACATAGTTGTATAGCCAGAAGATTGAATGTGCAGGTAATTGTATACAATACCCATATAAGCTCTGTTACCCAAAGCGTAGGCAGAGTTTAATATTAATTACTGGCTTGAGAGTAGAATCACAATGCCATCTTCATGAATGTGCTGAAGTCAGATATCAGGGAAATGAGAGAGAATGCCAATATCTAATATAAAATCAGGAAAGTAAGAGTTGCCAAATACTACGGTTACACAGCAGGAAATGTGTCAGATAAAAATATCAAAGAACAAGCTTAGTGTCAGTGGAGTTACCAGAGAACTGGAAAGATTAAATATTCCATTTGGGAATTTGAATGATTGAAACAAAAATTTCAGAAATGTGTCAATTTGAATTGATAATAAATTTTGTAGAAGTTGTCATAAACTGAGCTTTAAGCCTTGGGTCCTAGAGGCTTCTAGGAATAGTTTCTCTTGGACAACTTTAATTCACAATTGGGCTTCTTTTTATTGGAACCAAGTCTATTTTTACTGACTTTATAAAGCTGCTTTGACAGTGCACTTCTATAATGAAGCTACATTTGTGTAAATTCTACACTAATCTTTCTATATTTTGTACTCTATATGCATAGATTAAGTTATTTTTAATTTACTCAGTCAAAAATCTAACAAAATAATATACAGAAATCCCTGGAGACCCCTCAGATTCAAAAAAGGAAAAGAAAACAAACAAAATAGAACAACAAAGCCTCTGTTCTAATTTCTGTTTGAATTCCCTCTTGAAATCATCTGAAATTTGAAATCCCCACCAAGGTGGCCAATCCAGATAGCCAATCAAGACTCTAGTTAGTTACATTTGACCCAAGAGAAAATAAAATCAACTTGCTTTAAAACCACCCTCATATGACTGACAAACCCCTATCCAATAAATAGGCTCCAGCTAACTTCCTTTTTATGACTATAAAAATCACTTTCCATCCGTAGAAGCTCAAAGCTGCTTCCATTTTTTGCAAGTGACCTGGCTTCCTTACTGCAGAAAAACTTTTGGTGTCCTGAATAAAATGCTGAAATCTGGAAACTCAACTCTGATTTGTCTTCAGATAAATCTTTAAGTAGTCTTCAAATTTAAGGGTTAGATTCCATTTTAAGTTATTTAGGAAAATTCTTGAATAAGCTCTCTATTGAGGTTAATATATTCATCTGATTCCTATGTGTTATACCTTAGAAAGAGGTCATATCCCTCCTTCATTAAGTTATTTATTCACAACAAATATTTATTCAGCTCCTTCTAAGGGCCTGTACTCTTCTATCCTCTAAAAATACAATGATGACTAAGACAAACTCCCTGCATTCATGAATTATATTATAGTGTGGGTGATAAAGATAAACAAATATGTTAAGACATATGGCTTAATGGAGAAAAATAAAGGAAATAAGTATGGTGGAAAGGAAAGGCATCTTTGAGGAGGTATCATTTTAGCAGAGATCTAAAAATGTATAAATCACATGAGAAACTCAGGAGGAACAATCAAAGAAGGAGGGATAGAATTGCAAATTCCTTGACATAAAAACAAGCTGGCTGCTTTTAAAGGATAGCAAGAAGGAACCCCTTGGAAAGAGTTAAGGAATTATAATAAAATTGTAGACAAAACACATAGAGCATTGAAGTTATGTAACTAACTACTTTGTATTTTATTTTTATTTATTTTTTTTGCAGGCAGGAAGTTTATTGGGAAGCTTTCCCAATGGAGGGGGTCTGAAGAATAGATTTCAGCTCCCCCATCTGAAGAGAGACTTTAGCCCACCCTTAGAAGGTGGTGGATATGAATTTTTACAGTATATCAATAGGTGGGGAAACCAAGTACAGCCTGGGGCAAAATGGCCAGGAGGGAGTGGACTAGATGGTCTTGGAATGTGGAAGGGGTTAGAAACGGATTGATGGCCCTTATCTGCTCAATTTTGTTTGTTCTTGGGAGGGGATGAGCTGCCCCTAGGCTATGGCTTGCTCAATCAGTTAGCTGGGTTGTGGCTGGAGGCTGCCTTTCTTCAACCTATGCCACAGGGACATTGATTCATGGCCCTGATCATTGGAAGTATTTTATTTTTATTGTGGATGGTAATCAGCAAATTTTGAGCAGGAAAAAAATATGCAGTTTACATTTTATAAAGATAACTCTTGGCTATTCAAAGTGGATTAGAATGGATTAGAAGCAGGGTGACAAATAGAGCAACTGTTGTTACCAGATGTCTTAAATAAGGTGTTTAAATGGAAGTGATGATAAGTGGTATGTGGTCACATTTAGTATTTTCTTTAATGATAGATCCCATAGAATTTATGAATGTTAAGGCTCTTGGCTTGGCTCATATGAGGATGGATGATGGTTTTGTTTATTCTGATGGGGAGCACTAAGGGGAGGAGCAGATTTGTAGTGATAAAGCAAGAGTTCTCTCTTGTTTACATATATTTATTTCATTTCAATGTAACTATTATAATTAAACAATTAATCTTTCTCCAGAACCTTATTTACATTTTTTAGGCAATATATTTTCTCAAATATGGAAGTTTATTACCAAATAAAACAAATATAACATTTTATTATTAATTTAAAATTATTAATTACATTAGTATTTAAAATAAAATATAACATATTTCTCATTTTATTAAATCTTTTCATTATCTTAATATATGTATTATTGTATTTTAGACTAAATAGAATAATAGCTTCTGTACACCTTCAAATTTACTGCCAAACATCAGTTATTTGGATAAAATACAAGGAATTTGATACTTAGATCATGCTAGCAATGCTAAATAAAAGAGTGCATGTAATTTATATCAGTCATGTATTTTAAGAAACATTTATAGCTTGAGTAATTTTGTCACACTTATATGAATATTTTAATGAGATTTCTTAAGCCAGAGAGGATTGTAAATGAAATAATTATTGGTAGCTGAAATATACCAAATAAGGCATTTCCATTGCATAAACTTATTATTATCAATAGGGTGTCCTATTAGAAGTTTCAACTCTATTATTTTCATAATTTTATTTTAGGAATCATTAGACACTATCTTATATTCAGGACATAAATGCCATTGCACTGAATCAGGTTGAATACACATGTAAAGTTTTAAAATATGTCTATATTCCTCAATTTTACAATATTATTATCTTATTGTCAAACCCAGGTGCCTTGCAGGAAGGAGAGGGAGTAGCTTTTTGTCTTTATAAGCGGGTGTCAGGCATGGTCACTAAGGGAACCAACAATAGGGTCTAAAATGTCGAAGAATTGTGACCATGCAGAAGACCTTTATATTCCTACTGACTTTGGAAATGCTGAGGCATGATGGTATGAAAAAGTCTCTACTTTACTTTAATTCACTACATAACCTAACTATCCACCTTTAAAAACATGGAGTAAAAGAGCAAACTTCCCATAAAGCAATCAAAAAGAGAAATAATGATGATTAGATAGGAAAAGTACAATAGAGAATAGGAAAAACAATGTATACAATTCACGAAATCAAAATTTGGTTTTTTGAAAAGATTAATTCAACCAGCAAACCTTTATTGTGATTGAAAAAATTAAAAAATAAAGGAAAAATCAAATTTCCAAAAGCAGCAATAGAAATGAAAGGGGCCATTGTTACTTATCTTACAGAAAAAAAAAAAGTAATTGCAATTTATACTCTGAACAACTGTATGATAAGAAACTAGATAACATAGATGAAATGGAAAACCCATAAAAAGACAAAAACTACCAAAACTGACTGAAGAAGAGGTAGAACACTTCAGTAAACCTCTAACAGGAAAATATATTAAATTAATCATCAAAAAACTGTCCATAAAGAAAAGCCCTGGTCCAGCAGGATTCACTGATGAATTCTATCAAATATTTAAAAAATAATTGACACCAATTCTTCACAAAATCTTCTAAAAGTCAAAAAAGGAACACTTCCTAACCATTCTGTGAGGTCAGGATATCCTGATACCAAACCAGACAGATGTTACAGGGAAAGAAAACTACACACCAATATTCCTTATGAATAATATAGAAAAAATTCCTCCACAAAGTATTGGAAAATAAAATCCAGCAACATATAAAAATTATTATGCAAAGTGATAAAATGGGATTTATCGCAGTAATGAAAGTCTGATTCAACATATGAAATTCGATCATTGTAGAACACCATTATATTAGAATATTGGGCAAAATTGTATGATCATCTCTGCAGGAATCCATCCTGCAAAGTCTTGCTGGGGTCTGTCCAGCAGAGCACCCGTTGGCACAATGAGATTACTGTTAACGCGGAGGTTGAGAGAGGGTCGGGGGAGAACAGCAGAAGAAGCTGTGCTCTGGAGCTGATCCCCAGCACATTTTTTATTCAGGATTTTTTTACAGTCAAATTTAGGGTACAGGTGCAGGGGAGCAGGCAGGTATAGGGATTGTAAATCACATCATAAGACTTCCAGGCTGATAATGGGGAAGTAAGATTACAGAAACATTAAGTGATATACATAGGAGACAGGGTGAGAGATAAGGGAGATAAGATAAGCAGGCAAGTTCAGTCTTTATGGCAGGAAATGATATGGTGAATTCTGTGCAGGCAGAGAAACAGGCCTCAAAGCTATTTCTTAGATGTAAAAATTAGAGGGTTCCCACAATCTCAATAGATGAAGAAAAAGTATTTGAAAATATCCAACTATGTTTCATAATAAAAGATACTCAACAAGCAACTTAAAGACGGGAACTTCTTAACCTTGATAAAGGGCACTTATGAAAAACCCTCAGCTAACAATGTACATATTGGTGAAAGAATAAATTTATCCTCTCTCTGATCTAGAGCACGAGTGTCTACTGGCACTTCATTTATTCAACATTGTCCTAGAAGTTGTAACCAGGACAATTAGCCAAGAAAAGAATCACAAGCCTTTAAGGTTGTAAAGAAAGACATAAAACTATCTCTATTCACAGATGATATGCTCTTCCATTTTAAAAAATGAAGGAATTCTCTCTCTCTTTCTCTTTCTTTCTCCTACTCTAAATTAAACACATGCACATTTGAGCTAATAAACTAGTTCAATATTGCAGAATACAAGATAAATATGCACCAATTAATTGTATTTTTTATAGAATAGCAATTAACAAGAAGGAATTTAAATTTCATTTAAAATGGCATCAAAAAGAATAAAATAGTTAGGAATAAAGTTAACAAAATAGGAGCAACACATATATACTGAAAACTACAAAATATTGTTGAAAAAAAACTAAAGAATTCCCAAATAACTGTAAAGATATCTTACGTTCATGCACTTGAAGACAATATTTTTAAGGAGGCATACCAAAGTTGATCTAGAGATTCAACACTTTCCTTGTCAAAATCCCAACTGCTCTTTTTCCAGGAATTCACAAGAGAATTCTAAATTTCACATGGAACTGCAAAGGACTCAGAAGAGTCAAATAAATATTTAACAAATAACAACACTGGAGAAATCAAAGATTTTGATTTCAAAACATACTACAAAGCTACAGTAATCAAGACAATGACAGTTTGTTACTTGAAAAAGCATAGACATATAGATTAATAAAATATAAATGAGAGTTGAGAAACAGACTGATATTTGTGGTCAATTGATTTTTTTTAAAAATAATTTATTTTTAATTGTGGTAAAATAGACATAACATAAATATCATTTTAATCATTTTTAAGTGGGATATTCTGTGGCATTGAGTACATTGGCAATACTATAAAACTTTCAGCACCATCTATTTCTAGACAATCTTCATTAACCCAAACTGACACAAAACCATTTAGCAATAATGCCTCATTTCCCCAAAGTCCCATCTCTGGTAACTACTATTCTCCTCTCTGAATCTATGAAGTTCCTTATTCTAAGCATTTTAAAAGAAAGAAAGCATGCAAAATTTGTCCTTTTGTTTCTAACTAATTTCACCCAACATGATGTATTGAACATTCATCCCAGTTGTGGCATGTACCAGCACTTCATGTATTTTCATGACTGAATAATGTTCCATTGTATAAATATACTACATTTTTATTTATCTGCTCATCTTTTGATGGACAATTGGGTTGCTTCCGCATTTTGGATAATGTGAAGAATGCTGTGATTAACATTAAGGTACAAATACCTGTGCAAATCCCTGATTTCAATTATTTTTGGTATAGACCTAGGAGAAGAATTGCCAGGTCATATTATTATTCTACATTTAACTTTTTGAGGAAACACCAAACTGTATTCCAAAGTGGCTATGCCATTTTACATTGCCACCAAAAAATACAAGTGTTCTGAAATCTCTACATCCTTGTCAGCACTTGTTATTTTCATGTAAAACTTCTTTAAAAATAAAGTTAAAATAAAATAAAATAATAGCCATCCCAGTGGACATGCAATGATATCCCATTTTAGTTTTAATTTTAATTTACCTAATGGCTAATGATGTTGAGCAAATATTCATATACTTTTTGGTCATTTGATTATCATCGTTAGAGAAATGTGTATTCAAATCTTTGCCCATTATTTAATTGTTTTTTTTTTTTTTGGTCTCTTTGCTGTTGAGTTGTAGGAGTCCTTTATTACTCTTGATATAAAACCCTTATCAGATAAGTCCACATTCATTCTTTTGAATATGGGTTTCCAGTTGCCCCAGTACCAATTGTTGAAGAGACTTATTTACGTATTCAATGGACTTGGCACACTTGCTGAAAATCAACTGGCCATAGATGTATGAATTTATCTCTGCACTCCCAAGTCTATTCCATTCACCTATATGTCTATCCTTATTCCAGTACTACAATGTTTTGATTACTGTAATTTTGTAGTGAGCTTCAAAATCAGAAGGTGTAAGTCCCCAATATTTCTTCTTTTTTCAAGATTATTTTGGCTATTTAGGGACCCTTGCAAATCCATATGAATTTAAGGATCAGTTTTTCCATTTCAGCACAAAGAAAAGGTTTCCATAATTTGATAGGGATTGAAATGATTTCTTAGATTGCTTTAAGCAGTATTGATCTCTTAACAATATTAACACTTCCAATCCATGAACATGGTGTGTCTTTCCATTTGTTTAGGTCTTCTTTACTTTCTTTCAGCAATGTTGTTTAGTTTTTAACTGAACATTTTTTCATTTCACCTCCTTTGTTAAATTTATTCCTATGTATTTTATTCTTTTGTAATCTATTGTGAATGGAATTGTTTTCTTGATTTCCTTTTCAGATAGCTAATTGTTGGTAATAGACACCCAAACGACTTATGTGTTTTTACAATGTATCTTGCAACTTTGCTGAATTTATTCATAAATCTTTGTAGCTTCTTTGTGGGTTTTTCTGGATTTTCTATATTGATCATGTCATCTGAGAATAGGGAAATTTTACTTCTTCCTTTCTTTTATTTCTTTCTCTTATCTGATTGCTCTGCATTATTTACTTATAGTAAAATGTTGATTAAGAGTTTTACAGCAGACATCTTTGTCTTGTTCCTGAACATCAGGGATGAAGTTTTTAATCCATCACCATTGAGTAAGACATCTGCTGTTTTTCACAAATTCCTTTTATCTTATTGAAGAAGTCCCCCTCTACTCCTAGTTTTCTGAATGTTTTTGTCATGAAAGGATATTGGATTTTGTCACATGTTTTCTCTGCATGAATTGGGATGGTCATGTTTTTTTGTTTTTTTTCCCATTCATTCTTTTAATGTGTTGTAATACACTGATTGGTTTTCTTATGTTGAGCCATCTTTGTATTCTAATGCAGCTGACTTGGTCATGGTGTATAATTCTTTTAATATGCTGTTCAATTCAGTTTGCTAGCATTTTGTTGAAGATTTTTGCAACTCTCTTCATAAAAAATATTGGTCTATAACCTTCTTTCTTTGTGCTTTCTTCATTAGGTTTTATTACCTGGGTAATGCTGTTCTCCTAGAATGAATTAGGAAGTAATCTGTCTTCTTTTTTGCAAGAGTTTGAGAAATGTTAGTATTAAATCTGCTTTAAATATTTAGTAGAAAAGTCCTTGACTTTTCTTTGTTGGGTGGTTTGAACTACTGATTCAATCTCTTTATTTTTTATAAGTTTGTTGACATTTTCTGTTTTGTATTGTGTCAGATTAGGAACACAAGACAAATTGTATGTTCCAAGGAATTTGTCCATTTCATCCAGGTTTTCTAATTTTTTGGCATACAATTGTTCATTATCACATCTTATAATCCATTTTATTTCTGCAATATCAATAGTAATGTCACCACTTTCATTCCTGATTTTAGTTATATGTGTCCTCTCTCTCCGTTTTTCTTTGTTAGTCTGCCTAAAAGTTTGTTGATTTTATTGATCTTTATAAAAAACTAATTTTGAATTTATTGATTCTCTCCATTTGTTGTTGTTCTCTTTTGCAATTTCTGCTCAAATCTTAACTTTTTCCTTCTTTTTATTAACTGGGTTTAGTTTGCTCTTCTTCTAATTTCTCTAGGTGTGATGTTAATTTACTCATTTGTGATTTTTCTTCTTTTTTAATGTAGACATTTAAAGCTAAAAATTTTTCTCTGAGCACTGACTTCAATGCATTCCATAATTTTGGTATATTGTGTTTTTGTTTTCATTCGTTTCAAGATAATTCTGACTTTCTTTTGTGATTTCTTCTTTGTACCATTGGTTGTTTAATAGTGTGTTATTTAATTTAATTAGTTATTTGAAAATTTTCCAGAAATTATCTTTCTGTTATTGATTTCTATGTTTATTCCAATGTGGTCTGAGAAAATATGTTGTACTATTTCAAAATTATAAAATTTATTAAAATTTAATTTGTGGCCCAACATATAGTCTATAGATAATGTTCCATGTGCACCTGAGAAGAATGCATATTCTGTTGTGGTTGACTAATAATATTTTTCAAACCCTATATTTCCTTATTGTTCTTTTTTTAGATGGTCTATTGATTATTAAAGTGATGTAATGAAGTCTCCCAACAATTATTGTATTACTATTTCTCCCTTCAAATCTGTCAAATTTTTCTTCATATAATTTATAGCTCTTTTCTTGAGGTACATATATGCCTATAATATAATATCTTGAGGTACATATATGCTTATAATTTTTATATCTTCTTTGTCTTTTATAATCTTTTTAAACTGAAAATCTATTTTGTCAGACAGTAATATAACCACCCTGATTTGCTTTGGATTACGGTTTGCATGAAATATCTATTTTACAGTCTTTTATTTTCAACCTGTTTGTGACTTTGTACCAAAAGTGAGACTCTTATAGAAAGCATAGAGATAGATACCTTCTTTTCATCTAATCTGCTGATCTGTGGCTATGCACATTTAAGGTAATACTGAGAAGGAAGGATTTACTTTTTTCTTTTAGCTATTTGCTTTCTTCATGATTAATTGATTTTTAATGAGGGTGACAAGACAATTTAATAGAGAAGAATATTATTTCAAAAAATGGCCCTGGGACAACTGGATATTCATACATAAAAGAATAACATTCAACCCCTAACCATACCATAGACAAAATTTACTCAAACTAGATCAAGTACTTAAACATAAGAGCTAAAACCATAAATTTCTTAAAATAAAGGCATAAATCTTTCTTACTGTGTATTTGGTAATGTTGGACTTTATCAAAATTAACTTTTTGCATATGATACCAGTAAGAAAGTGAAAGGCAACCTATACAATGTTATAATAAATTTCCTAATCATATATGGGTTAAGAGAATTGCATCAAGACTATATAAAAGACTCTTTCAAGTCAACAATAAAAAGGCACATAGCACAATCTTAAAATGGGGAAATGATCTAAATATGCATTTCTCCACCAAAGATACAAAGTAGAGGAAAGAAATATACGCAGAGATATTCAATATCATTAATTATGTGGGAAATGAAAATTAAAACAACATTGAGATTACCACTTTAAACTCAAAAGCATGGCTATAATGGAAAACACAGACAAAAACAAGTTTTGATGATAATGTAGAGAAATCGGAACCCTTATACACTGCTGGTTGGAATATAAAATGACACAGCAACTTTGTAAAACATTCTGGCAGTTTCTCAAAAATTTAAACACAAAACTCCCCCATGGCCCAATAATTATACTCCAAGAGAACTGAAAATATATGTCCATACAAAAATTGAAAATATACATACATATCAGTTTTGTTCACAATAACCAAGAAATGGAAATAACCGAAATATACATCAAATGGTGAATAAAATAACATAATGTGTATATACATAAATGGAATATTATTGCATTATAAAAAGAAATGAAATATTGATACATGCTACAATATGGATGGATCTTGAAAGCATTATATTAAGTGAAAAAGGGCAGGCACACAAGGCCATATATTACATATTCTATTCATACAAAATGCCCAGAGTGAAAAAAATCCCTGGAGATGGAAAGCATTTGTAAGTGCTGGGAGGAGCAGTGAAATGGAGATTTGTTAGCTTAAGGGTTTCTTTTTAGGGAGATGAAATGTTTTGGAATTAGATAGTGATGATAGTTGTGTTGCTTTGAAAATATTCTATAAACATAATTATACAGCTAAAATATGAAATGAAATGTTTTTGTAAAGAAAAATATCTTACCCTTCTATCATATCTTCTCTAAAATTAGTCAAAATCAAAAGCAACCTGAAAACTAGGAAAGTATCCTTCTACTGGTCATGATGATTTTTAAATATTTTTTTATTACATGAAGTTAATTAGGAATTCATTTTCACAGTATACATAATATGCAAAATATCTAACTTTTGATTCAATTTACATTTAAAGAGATACGAACACATACTAATTTACAAATGAGTGTTGTTTTACCAAGATATATATCTTAATCTAATTTAGTTATATTTTTCTTGCTGGTTTAATTAAACAATCACTTAATATTTTGCATAAACCAATTTGACCACACTTTTGTTTTAATTAGGTAACCACAAATGGGATAATTTCAAAACATAATGGCATATAAATAGCATATTTGAAGAAATTTCTACTTTAATTTGAAAATCACTAATCAAGTAAGCAAAATCATAAAATTAATTTCAAAGCCAAAAAAAAAACAAAAAAGTATCAAGGAAAATGAGAGTGGAGGAAAGACCTTTGAATTTGAAGACCAAGAAGCCATTAAAGTTTTTGTTGAGAATGATTTTAAAAGAAGCAGGAGTAGGTGCATGGGCAATAGCAATGTATTGGTACTGAAGAATTGTAAGTAACCAACTTAGAAAATTTTGGCAGTAGAAACAAAGACAAAAATACAACGGTAAGTAAAGATATCAGCACTGGCAAAGAAAAAAAATCCAAAATGAGGGAGATTAATTTGTTGATTTTAACACCTTCACAAACTTTCACTAATCATTATTCAGCATCTATTTTTCTGCACCTTTTAGGCAAGTAAGGGAAAATTTGCTTGCATTGGAATACATCATATAAGAAAAATTATATTTAAAGTGAACATTGTTATTTTCTACTATGCAACCATTTACTCTTAATATTTTAGTACAACATAACCAGTCTGAATGATTAACATTCCACACAGAGTTCTATTTATGAAAAGTTGCCTTATAAATTATTTCTTGTTTGCTTTAATTGTTCTCATTAAATATTTCTCAACCTTTAATACTTATCTTCAATCTCACCATCTCCATGAAATCTTCATAAATGCCTCTAGTTGGAATCCATATGTAATTCCCCCATATTCTCATGCCATTTATTTATATTTCTTAGAAAATGAATAATGCACTTACTTAGACCATGTTTAATTAAATGTTATAGTTTATTATAAGCTCAACTTGGGGTCGGTATTTGTTTTAAGAATGTTTTTGGTTAAATTGAATTTATTTAACTTGACAAACCCAATAATATTCACATCAGACTTCATATTTGACTGTTCTGTGACATTTGAGCTCTTGACTTCTTTCTGTTTGAAAATTCTTTTTTCCAATGGATTCCATAAAGCCATTCCTTCCTTATTTTTCTACTTTTTTTGGACAACTCTCTTGCTTGAAGTATGCCTTCCTCTACTGCTACTTAAATATTAAGTATCTTAGAAATTTTCTCTTCTACTTCTTTTTGTTCTCACTCTTCAATTGCATTGTAGGCAAACTTAACAATGCTTATCTTCATTTGCCACAAATGTGACCACAATTTTAAATCCAAAACATCTGCTTAGAAATTTATGTTAAACTCCAAACTAAAGTTGCACTCCCTTTTATCTCCACTTAGATGTACTAAAACTACCTAAAATTTAGACACATTTAGAATTAACTCTTTCTAACCCTTGCTTCTGTAAAATTTAATGCACATATCTTATTCCTAACAATAACTTGTGCTGCCCGGTTCCTAAAACAGAGTTGTAGAAATTATCCTTAATCCCTATCTCTCCTTTTTTATCAATTTAATCCCTTGTCCTATAAATTATTTCTTTTTAGAGATGTTATATTCCCTCTTCTCCCCTCTAATCCCCCTAGCTACTTAGCTTGAACATTTTTAAAAATTTAGTGAAGTATATCACTCATATGTAAATATATGTAAACAATAAATGTACAGTAATAGTTGTGAACTTACAAAACAAACATAAATACCATCATACTGGGCTCTCATAACTTACCCTACCACCAATACCTTGCATTGTTGTGAAACATTTTTAACTAATGATTTAAGAGCATCCTCAAATTATTACTACTAACCAAAGTATTTCCCCCTAACCCACTCTATTATTATTATTATTATCATTTATATGTGAATATACTTAAACAGTAAATGTATAGTAAATGTTGTGACTTTACAAATCAAACATGCATAACATCATACAGGGTTCCCATATATCAACCCACCACCAACATCTTGCATTGTTGTGAGATATTTGCTATAAATTATGAAAGAATATTGTTAAAATCTTACTACTAATTATAGTCCTTATCTTACATTTGGTGTATTTCCCCCCCAACCTACCTTATTATTATTTTTCAAATAAATTTTTATGACAGAAGTTGTAAACTTACAAAACTATCATGCACATGTTGTTACAAAACAACACCCCTCTATCAACACACTACACTGTGGTGGAGCATTTGTTACAGATTATGAGATAATATTATCTGATTATTACTAGGTCCATAGCATATATTTGGCATAATTTTTCCATACTCCCCCATTATCAACACAGTACATCTTTGGCATAGATGCAAGAATATTACATTATTATGTTAACCACAGTCCATAGATCACTCCAGTTGTATTCTTCCCATGCTTCTTCACATTCACACCACCCTGCAATAGTGATGCACATTTGCTCTAGCTCATAAAGGACACTCTTGCATCTGTACCATCAACCACAATTCTTATCCACATCTGGGTTTACTGTGCTATTCAGTCCCTAGATTATTCTCTAGTTTTCTGACAATTGGCATTTACATCCCTAGACAACCATTTTCAGCCACATTCCCATTTATAAATCAGCTGCTACTCACGATAATGTGTTACCATAAATTCTACATTTCCACACTTTTACAGTAAAGCTAATTAAAACTTCTACATACATTAAACATCAGTAGTCCATCTCAGTCCTCCTCTTATCTTCTTTAAGAATCCACCACCTACCACCAGGTCTTGTAGATATTTTCCTACATTTCTTTTAGAAGCTTTATGGTTCTTGCTTTTTATTTAGGTTTTTGATCCATTTTGGATTAATTTTTGCATAAGGTGTGAGATAGGGATCCTCTTTTCTTTTTTTGGCAATGGATATCCAGTTCTCTCAGCACCAATTGTTGAATGAATTGTTTTGCCCAAGCTGGGTAGATTTGAGAGACTAGTTAAAAATCACTTGACCATAGATGTGAGGGTCTGTTTCTGAACCATCAATTTGGTTCCATTGGTCTATGTGTCTGTCTTTATGCCAGTACCATGCTGTTTTTACCACTGTAGCCAGATAATATGATTTAAAGTCCAGAAATGAGAGTCCTTCAACTTTGCTTTTCCTTTTTAAGATGTTTCTTGCTATTCAGGACACTTTACCCTTCCAAATAAATTTGATAACCGTGTTTTCCATTTATATAAAAAATGCTGGTGGAGTTTTTATTGGGATTGCATTGAATCTCTATATGAATTTGAGTAGAATTGTCAACTTAATGATATTTAGTCTTCCAATCTGTGAGCATGGAATGTTCTGCCAATTATTTAGTTCTTTTAAAATTTCTTTTAACAATTAGTTTTAGCTTTCTGAATACAAGTGCTTTATATCATTAAGTTTATTCCTGAATAGTTGTGTTTTATCTGTCAAATTTTAGTTTCACCACTCTTTTAAAACTTTTAGTTAGTTTTATTGATATAATCTTCATTGCTAGACTCTCTTCCAGGCCTCTATCTCCTGTCTTTTCTTTTCAGGCTGTAGGTCTCTTGGTTGGGAGTTTGTTGTGCTTCTTAGACGTGGATATCTATGTCTTTCAATAGGGTTGGGAACTGTTCTACCATTATTTCTTCAAATGTTCCTTCTGCCTCTTTTCCCTTCTCTTTTCCTTCTGGAACACCCATGGCACATATGTTTGCATGTCTCTTGCTGTCATTTAGTTCCCTGAGACATTGTACAATTTTTTCCATTCTTTTATTCATCTGTTCTTTTGTATGTTCACTTTCAGAGGCCATTTCTTCAAGCTCACCAATCCTTTTTTCTGCCTCCTCAAATCTGCTATTTTATGATTCCAGTGTACTTTTAATCTCATTTTTTGTGCCTTTCATTCCCATAAGACCTGCTATTTTTCTATGTATGCTTTCAAATTCTTCTTTGTGCTCATCCAATGTCTTCTTAATATCCTTAATCGTTTTAGCCATCTCATTGAATTTATTAAGGAGATTTGTTTGAACATCTATGATTAGTTGTCGTAACTCCTTTATGTCATCTGGAGGCTTATCTTGTTCCTTTAACTGAGCTATATCTTCCTGTTTCTTGGTGTGGATTGTAATTTTTTGTTGGGTTCCTGGCATCTGGCTTACTAAAGTATTTATTCTGGTTGCAGTTTCTCTCTTTAGTTTAGGACTTTATTGCCCGTTATGCCTTGCTGGTTGTGTAGTAGGAGGCAAAGATGTAGTTGGTGCTGTAAGCTGTGGAGGTTCAAGCTGCCCTCATTGCCCCAGGGACCAATGAAGCTTCTCCCCACTTTCTCCTTTGCCAGGGGTAGGGACAGAGCCACAGCTGTGTGTAATAACCCAAGTCGTGCAGGCCTAAATGGTAGTTGCCCAGAGAGAACGATGAAGCTTCATGCCCCTTTCTCTCCACCTGGGGCAGGGATGTAGCTGCAGGTGTGGGGAACAATCTATGCCATGCGGGTCCAAGATGACTGCAGTTGCCCTGGTAGACTTCTGATTATTCTTTCTGTGTCAGCCATATGTACCTGCAGTTACCTGGAGAGGCTGTCACAGGGCATGCCAGCTTCTTCCCTGTCAGAGGTGGGACTGAAGTCTAGGCTAGGGCTGCAGGGTAATCTGAGTGAAAGAAACAGTCTCCACCATCACTAGGATTTTCAGTCAGCCTGACTTCCCCTCATGCTGGGGAGAGAGTCAAAATGGTAGCTAACGGCCTCTTTCTCACTTGGGCAGGTTCAAACTTTAGCTATTCTTAGGGTTATACTTTAGCCAGCTGAATTTATTAACCAGTAGCTGAAATAAGTGGCCAAATGTCTCTTCCTCCCCTGTCTTTGGGAAATGGAGCTTCCAATTCCAGCCACAGAATAGCTCCTGGGTTGGCTTATGCTTCAAAGTAGGATGATCACCAGCTTCCTCCTCTGCTGTATGACCTGTAGTTTCCAGAGAGGCTGTAACAGGTCCCCCAAGCTTCCTGCCTGCTGTTAGTGTGGCTGGGGCTTATGCTAGAGCTGCAATCTGATCTAGATGGAAAGAAATTGGTCCCTACCAGCACTGTGATTTTCATTCTGCCCAGCTTCCTCTCTTGCCAAAGCCACAGTTAGGATGGTGGCTTCCGGCCTCTTTCTGACTTGGAAAGTTTCAAAATTTAGATGTTCTTAGGATTATACTTTAGCCCACTGAAATTGTGAAATTATCAGTAGCTGAAGTTGGTGCCCAATGTCTCTTCCTCCCGTTTTTGGGAAGAGGAGTTTCCAATTACAGCGACATAATAGCTCCTGAGGTGGCTTGTTCTGCCAGTGGAGGATGGGGATCAGCCTCAGGGTCATGGAGTGCTCTACTTATGAATCCTCTCTTCAGATGGGCAGTCTCCTCCCATTCTTTCGAGGATGTTATAGGATGTACTTCTGGTCTCCTGGAGTCTCCAGACAGGTGCTTTAGATAGCTCTGGGTGATTACTAACTGCCCTATAGCAAGAGATGACTCTAGGAGTTCCTTACTCTGCTGCCATCTTGCTGGTTTTTCTAGCTTAAACTTTTAACATCTCTCTTCTTTATTTGTGTTGATGTATTTGGAATCTATGTTGGTTAGGATAGAAGACTAAGCCAAAGGAGGGAAAGACACCCACTGATACAGTTGCTTAAAAAACAAAGATTTTTGTCTTTTTTCTCACATAAAAATTCTAAAGTGGGTGGCCTGTGTCTGCAAGTCAGCTTGTCTTCATTCCAAATTTCCTTCCTTCTTAGCCTAAGACCTTTTGTTATCTACATGGAGGATGCTTGGTCACTTGTATTTGCAAGCAGAAGAAAGTAGGGGATAAAAAAATTGAAGAAGGTGTATATCCTGAGGCTCCAGGCCTAAGCTTCCAAAGGGGCACACAATGCTTTTGTTCACATCTTATTGGCAAGAAGTTAACCCCAGAACCATACTCAATGCAATGGAAGCCAGAAAATGTAGTTGGACGCACAGGAAGAAAGGGGAACACATTTTGGAAACTACCAAAAATATTTACCACAGAACATATTGTTTAAACACAATTTCTTACAACCTTACCAAACCATCCCACACTCCACAGCTTCAAAGTTTATAGTGGTTGTGGCAGTTTCATATTGTTTATGAATTCCAAAAAATAGATATTGGATTATGTTTGTTAACTGGTCTGTTCCTCTAGGCATGATTAAATTGTGATTAAGGCTTTGATTGGGCCATGTCAGTAAGATATTGAGTCCCTGCCACCTTGGTAGGTGGAGAGTGACACAGAAAGCACACCACAGAGAAGGGAGGTTAGAGTTTTGAGCTAACCTCAAAACTTCCCAGGAAGTAAGCACACAGAGGAACAGAGCAGCTGAGCCCAGAGAGATTTGAGCCCTGGGGAAAGAGACAGAGCCAGTAGCCTGATAGTCCATAGCTGGCCTTGTGGAGAGAGCAGGGGTGCTAAGCCTAGAGAGAAACAAGCTCTGGTAAGACAGGAACACAGGAAGCCTGAACTCTTGGCAGACGTCGGCAGCCATCTTGCTACAATACATGGCAACAGTCTTTGGTGAGGGAAGTAACTTACACTTTATGGCCTGCTACCTGTAAGCTTCCACCCCAAATAAATACCCTTTATAAAAGCCAAAAGATTTCTGGTATTTTGCATCAGTGCCCCTTTGGCTCATTAATACAGTGGGTCTCTGTAAATCACAGGATAAATATAAAAATTAAGTATATTATACCAAACGTTATGTTCATGCTTATTTCAAATCAAGCTTAATTATAACTCTTTCTCCACTTGAATACATAGTCCAAAAATTCTGAGCTCTGTATGATTCCCTAAGTGAACTACTGCAGCTACTGCTTCTTTTTCTTTTTCTTTTTCTCCTTCTCCTCCTTCTTCTTCTTCCTCCTCCTCCTCTTCCTCTTCTTCTTCTTCTTGTTCCTCTTCAAATTATTATTTAAATTCTTCTTGTTATTATTATATCCCTTTTCTTTTCAAAAGTGATTAATGGATTTTGGAATGTCTCCTACAACTTTTTCCATCTAGAACATTCTATCCATCCTTCAAGCTTCAGTTATTTTAAATATTCTTTCAAGAAGAATTAGAGACACTTAAATTTCCACTTAATTTGTGTACAGTTTAATGATAACAATTTTTATTATTTATTATTGACCCACCAAACTCTTTAACAGGCTATAAAGTCCTGGATATTAAAACCCTTGTCTATTCAGATTGATAATATAGGCTCAATAGCCTTTTCAAAATCAGTGATTAACAAATTATGCCTTGCAACTACTTAAATCAATAAAATACAATTCTACTAATATGAGAACACTGTAAGTATTCATTTTATTCAGTCTCAGTAGGATTATACATGAAAACCCTAACAATAAAATATTATAACCACAAATAAAATCCATATAAAGGTTGGCAATATTGCCAAAAAATTTTTTTTACTGTGGGAAACTATATATTGTTTAATATTTTCAAACTGAATTTCATTAGCTGGTATTCTTTTTTTCCTTACATAAACTATTTGCTTATGTAATTAGTTTCCCAACATTTATTCTTAGGAATATTGTTATGTTTTGCATCCTTGCAGATTTTAATTTTCCTACATGTCCCTGTCAAGTAGACAAATTAGCAACATATTAGCATGACCTTGCACATACATTTAACATAATAGCAATAATAAAATGCATCTCACAGTCTCATCTTATTAGTACTGTTTATTGATTCCATGCCTCTTCTATTACTCCACATATTTTGCATAATTTCCTAATTGTGAGAGATCCACATAAAGATCAATTTCCAGGCAACTCGAGCAACTCATTAATTCTGACTTATGACTAAAAGTGTTAATGTCCTTCAGGTGAAGTTCCTTTGTTATGATCACTGAACACAATATTTGCTGTCAGCTGGTTCAATGCCTGTTACTACGTATATAAATTAGAAAACTGCCAGACATATCAATACACAAGTATGAAATACCACTGCATAAGTCTCAAATGCAACCTGTTTAATAAGATGCCAAAAAAGAAATAATATGAACAAAATAAAAGGTATTTAGAATAATTGAATCACACAGTTGATGAGGATTCAGGGGAAGTTTCTTGAGTAGATGAAGCCTTACGAAAGATTTCGATTAGGAAATGAGTATGGATGCCTTAAACCTCATTTGGATTTCCATTTTCTATATTGTCTGTTTAAAGCCTTGACTATTTGCTACTTGATTTGGGTTTATCTCTGTCCAGAAAGATCATAAAAGTTTCTAATTAGACTATGAAAGACAAAATACTTTCCTTAAATTTTCCTTGAACCACAAAAGGCCTAGTACTGTTTTATTTCCCACTTGACTGTGAGGTTTTTGAGAGGACTGTGTTATCTCATATTTCTATTTCTAGCTTATAAACATAATTCTAGGCAATCGAAGATTCTTGTTAAAGAATGATGTTAGTTATTTTCTTTTCCTTTTCCTTGATATCCTTTCTATTCTCTCGATAATTTTAATGTTTTTATTTTATTTTATTTTTTTTTTATTTTTATTTTTTTTTATCTCTTTTGGTTTGGATTATCACTCTCCAAAGATTGTAGTCCTGGCCATGAGGTCAAAGCAGGATATGCAAACCTGATATTTGCTAACAATCATACTCAAAACTGTCATTTGAATTTTTGAACACATTGTTCTTAGATTTGTCATTGTGTCTGTCATCTCATCACTGAGTTTGTGTTGGAAACTCCTAACACAGACTACTGGAATTTATTGGAAAACTCCCAATTTTCTGCTGACTCTTCATTCATAGTCTGTGTATGGTATCCTGGTGCTGATTCTTCCCTATAACCTGACATTATTTTGCCTATTTCAGACAATAGCTTTTTCCACTCCAGGGGACGCATCCCTACCCACTTGCCACGAACTAGGTTCCTTCACCTCAGGGGTTCTTAACCATTTTTGTTCCATGGACCCCTTTGCCAGGCAGGTGAAAACCACAGACTGCTTACTAAGTCCACACTATACTGTGCATAATTAAATAAATATGTCATACTCACAGCAACATGTCCCCACAAGAATAATGTTTTTCTGAATTTCAATTCAAGCTCACAGAGCTCTTGTTAAGAACCCCTGCTTTACCCAGTCTTATTTACTTCTGATCAAATTTAGAGGGGTACTTATTTATTTTTTGTAGAATACATTTAAATATTTTTTTACTGGGTTCATTTTTTTTAATTTAAGGGGACCTTAAAATTATAAGGAAAAATGAAAAACATTACTAGCCTATTAGTTTTCAACTATTAGGAAGTTACACTTCTAGAGTATATTTTGTTTAAAAAAGGTCATACATTGAAAAACCTTAGTTTGTACACTTTAATTTAATATGCTAAAAGTAAATGGGCTATCAGTATGGTGTATTCCAAAGAAAAATGATGCCAAAGAAGATAAGTATATGACTTAGAAGACACACAATATTAGTTGAATTCTAATTCAACTGAAATTGAATTCAGTTTGAGCTCACTTACTTACAATTGGGGTCCTGTGATTGAAATATGTTTGGCTTGAATATGGGTAAAGAGCAGAACATTTCATATGAAAGTGGATTGACAGGAAAACATTAGTTAATGCTATTTTTTAAATAAGAATTCATGGTAAAATGGCAATTCACCTTAGATTAATTGTTATGACACATCTGGGGAAAGATAATTTCCTATAGATTATTATATTTTATAACAACTTAAGAATATTTACAAGAGTAAATACATTTTGCAACATAAATTTCTATTTCCATAAGTTAAAATCTGAATGGCAAATCTGAAACAACTAGTATCAAAGAGCTATTAGAGACAAGAAAGCTGAATATCATATTAAATAGGTACCTGTATTTTAATAGAATAATAGAATACTTTTCTTTTGTTATAATTATTTCAATAAATGCAATAGTTATCTATTGCTGCATTAAAATCCTTTCAAAATTTAGTGTCTTAAATACATATTTATCTGGCCACGTATTAGGTAGGTCTTCTGCTTCAGGATCTCTCACAGCCTCCAGTCAAGTTGTCAGCTGAGACTGGTCATCTCAAGACTTGACTGAAGAAGTATGTAATTCCAAGCTTACATAGGTAGTTGTTGGCAAATTTCAGTTCCTAAAATACTGTTCAGCTGAGAGACAGTATTTCTCTGGCTGTTGTTGACAGGCTGTTCTCAGTTCTCTGATGTTCGAGCCTCACCTACATGGCAGTGTGCTTCTACAAAGCTAGCCAGACAAGAAGGAAAAAGAAAAAATGCCATTAAAAGTCACCATCTTTTGTAATCAAATCATGGATGCTACATCTCATCACTTTCAGTATATTTTATTCATTAGAAACAAATCAGTAAGTTCAGCCCACACTCAAGAAGAGCTGATTACACAAGGAATCAAAAACAGGAAGCAGAAATTACTAGTAGTCAACACAAATTGCTTTTTGCCATGACCTTGCAACTCTAATATTAGTTCTCTTCCCAGCATACTCATTTCCATTATGTCTTCCTTTTCATGCCCACTCCTGAAAAAAAGTATTATTCCTCAGGACTACCACGTGTGATTTCTTCTCTCTTGAAATTTCTACAACTATGTATTTTCTCATTTACATAATAGTAAAATGTATGTTTCCAGAGCAGATAAACCAAAGACCTGTTTAATAAATAAGTGAACAAATTGAATTCTAAATAGAACAGTAGTTTCATATAAAAACAAAATTAATATTAAAATTGTATAAGTCAAACTGATCCTTTAAAAATAAAACTATATATTCACTATAAATATAAGGTTTTAATAAATGTTTTATATGATAGAATTTAAATGTTTAAAAACAGCTACAATGGCAGGATTTTATTATATATTTATTCTTCAATATCACTTTATAAATACTTTGAGACAAATTAAAATTTAACTTTTAACATATTCATGAGCCAGTTTCAAATAAAGGATTTTCTGCATTTTTTAAAAAAATGAGTAGACTCTATATCAATTTCCTAATCATTTACTCTATCTTTATCTTTCTAAAATCATATTCCTTTCCACAGTATTAATTTTTTTTAAAGAGGTACCATGAATTGAACCCATGACCTCATATATGGAAAGCAGATGCTCAACCACTGGAGCTACATCTGTTTCCTTCCACAGTATTTTATTGATAATTAATTATTAAGTGAGAAGAAATATTTCATAGTGGAACTATCGACATGGCTACTTGCCTCAGAACAATTTCCTGACTTCAGTTGAATAAGTTGGAGTCAAGCAGAGCATGGCATTCCTGCTGAGCCAAGGAGGCAAAAAGCAGAAATATGGAGTACGTAATAAAAACTGCAGAGAAGAAGTCCAGTGAGGATGAAGATGTGCAAAGGGAATCTCCAAAATCATGTGAAGATCTGTGAGTTCATCTTTGAGGGCTGTGCTACACCTGATCAGGGTCAGACTATCCAAGGACTACCAGTGGGTTACTAACACAGATTTAAGATAAAGAAGCACTGAAAGATATTGAAGTTCCAGTGCAGAGAGAGTGGAAAGATAGCATAACTCCTTTTATAACATCTTGGCATTTAGCTGATATCCAGGAAAGTTGTATTTTTAGGAGTAAGGACAAAGTCTGTGAGAAAAGCTTCCTGCAAACCCACCTAAATGAAGAATAAAATCAAATTTTGACATGATATATAAGGGAGATCGAATTTGGAGGTGGATTACTGCCTAGCCACAAAGCTTTGGAAAACCTTATGTGATCTACAGATTGATCTCATAAAGTATAAAATTAAGTCTGTACAATTGGAGATGGTGATATCCCAATCATTCTGCCTAGAAAAACAAAAATCAATATTTTTCAGAAGGTAACAAGCAAAGTCTCTTTACTTTATCATCCATAACATCATCAAGTATAAAATATGTAAAATTTGATGATATGTAAAGAAATAGGACCCCATCAAAAGTCACAGAAAAAAGTCAACAGAAACTGACCTTGAGTTAGCCTATAATATTAAAAAATATGTATAGATGTAGACTCTTAATAAGTGAGGAGTTAAACCAATTTAACCTAGAAAAGTGAAAGCAAAGAAATGTGAAGAAACTTTGAGATTCAGATCTAATACGCAAAGAACTAGAAGATCTAAGATGCAAAGAGCTATCTATGCAGCAAGAAAAAAAAAAAAACTGAAAAAACTGAAATTCAGTGACTTTTCTTGCACCCTTCAGAGAACTGAGTTTGGGGAGCAAAGCATTACCCTCATTTCTTAAGACAAAGATGAATCCAGAGAGAACCAAAATCTACTTACCTGGAGTAAAAGCCACAAACTGGCAGGAACACTTTAATGGTAAATTTGATAAATTATTAGAGGCTCAGAGTGGACTAGCATGAGAATGAGAAACCTCTAGGGCCTCAGTATTAGAAAGGTCCCCATGACTTTCATGGGTTTCATCTCCAGGAACCTCATGACATACTCATGGTGAATATATGAGAAAGATCTTGTAGCACTTGCAGGGGAATGGGAAGACTGATAATTGTGAAATTCACACAAGGCATTCACCATTAGGAAGGCCTATATTTCAGGGGATAAATTTTTATGGAGTGTAATCCCACCTGGGGCACAGGCATTTCTCCCACTCCAGCAAACTTTAGCCTTCCTGTCTCACCTAAGTTCAACATATGTTGATAGATTGATGAACACATGTAAAGGTCACAGCCCAGGGACACAGGCCTACTAAAAGCACAGGTAATCATAAAATTACAGAATAACAACCCAATATCACCATATCAATAGGTTCCGGTGTATAATAACAGTGAATTAGAGTGAAAAGAACTGAGGAGTAGTACTTTGGGAAGAATAAAGTCAAAAGGGGAGACAAAAACAAGTATACTAGAGGAATTTGAAGTCTTTAGCATGTGGGGCTATGGAAAACATTAAATACAGCTCACTTTTCATTAGATTAACATACATTCTCCCACTGAATGCCTATTTACAGTTTCAATTTTGACACATCATATCAGTCTTTCATCAAAAAATTATATGGCATTACAAAAAAGTAAGAAAAACATGGGCTGAAGATATAAAACAAGCATTAGAACCTAACTCAGATATGACATGGGTGGTGGAATTTTCAGATAGGTAATTTAAAATAATTATGATTAATAATTTAATGGCTTAAATGATAATGCAAGAACAGATAGGTAATATAAGCAGAGAAATGGATACTTTAAGGGAGAATCAAATGAAAATTCTAAAAATCAAAACAGTGTAACAGAAATAAATGCTTTTGATGGGTCAGTATATTTTTTGGCTAAGGAAAGCATCAAGGAGTTTGATACAGATCAATAGAGACTTCCCAAATTAAAATGCAAAGAGAAAAAACTAATGAAAAAATAAGGGAAAAAATCGATCATTAAGAACTGTGGGACAATTTCAAAAGGTGTGACATATATGTAGCTGAAATACGAAAGAAGAGAGTATAGTGGCTGAGAATTTTCAAATATTAATGACAAACACCAAACCACAGAAGATCTAGTAGGCTAAAAACCAAAATAAGCTACAGATAGGCATATTCAAGCTGCAAAATTCCAAAAAGAGAAAAAATTATTGGAAGAAATTAGAAAGGAAAATTGCCAACAGGAACAAGCATAAGATTTATAGCAGAGTTTTCATCAGAAAATATGTAAGCAAGATAAAAGCATATTCAATATGTTGGAAGAAAAAACAACAATAACAGCAACAA
>JAQZBX010021972.1:0-31890 GCA_029593785.1 Cabassous unicinctus | reverse complement strand
AAGTCACACACAGAATATTAGAGACTCCCACATACCCAACCTCCCTCCCGCTTCCCCACCGCATATTAAAAACTTTTTTTTTTAATGGATGATATCATTGTTATAACTTTTATACAAATAGTAAAATATAGCAACTAAAATTTTTCAGTGGTTTACAGTATAGTTTACAATTTGGACTGTACAGTTTAATAATTTTTGATGATATTTACCATGTCCTGTGTCCATTAATGTAAGGTAATGAAGAGTATTTTCCATGACCATTACATAGCCCATTTGATCTTTTCTGTTCCATCCTCCCCGTGCCCTGGGGCATATGACTCTTCCCTGTCTTGGCTCATGGGATGTCAAGATTCATTTTTCCATGTCCTGGTTATTCTAACTTGACCTTCCTAATCTAACCATCTGTTAATTTGTACCACTAGTACAATCTCTACCCACCTGTCCTATGCTTCAATATGTAAATATACTCTTTCAATTTACCATAGATAATGTCCATATGGGTGATGGCTCACAGCCTACCCTTCTCTCTTTCTTCCTGGTTAGCCTATCTTTCACTCAGTGGTTCTCAGAAACTGTTATCATACCACCCTGAACGCACCCGATCTCGTTTGACCTGTTTTCTATACTAACATGCCTCAACTCCCCCCTCAGAGAGTTTACACCATTATTCTTAAGAAGCTGAAGGGTGATGGTCATTCTTCTGTAGCTGTTTCCTGATGGTTATGGGCAGTTATCCCTGCCGGATGGGGTGTGAAACTATCTGGCTATTATATTGAGGTTGACTGAAGGTGGGTCCATGGTTGGAACTGGATGGAATTGCAACACGATTAAAACCTTGTTCTGGAAGACATTGATTCAGGAAGAAATAACTTAGAATTATTGAAGGTACATGGGTGAAAATGGATTGTTTACCAAGACTTATAGCATGTTCAATATCCTGCAAATAATCTTGAATAAAGACATATTATCATATTTATTAGTCATATAGATACAATACTTAATCTAATTAATGTACAAGTTCCTCTTTAAGTTGCAGTAAATAGATCTAAGCTCCAAATTTGCAATATCATACATGCTGCCTCTCCATGGGAGCAAATTATAATGTCAATTGTGTTTATTTAAGTTCTAGTCACATTACTCTGGTAGTTATTATTCCACTTGGTATGTCCTTCATAAAGCCAGCATGTCACAGCACAGTTGGCCTTGGAGAGAAACTATATTGTTTCACTGGACTCTTGCACAATACCTTCCAGCAATGTGAAACAGAGCCATTCTGGATGCAAAATATGGCCATATCAAGCCATCACTGGCTACTGCAGGACTCTGAAACAGCAATATACTTTCCATTCATTTCAGAAGCATGTTCACAGATATGGTGGATACTTTCATTGTTTTAGGGGACAAAGTGACTGACATAGTCAATAACTAAAACTTCACAAGTGAGGTTGACAATACAGAAGTCTATGTATTTATATATCATTTCACAAATATTGCTATGTATTGTGAAAAATTTGATTTTTACCCACAATAAAAAAAATAAAAAATAAAAAATAAATAAATTTATTAATTAATTAATTAAAAAATTTTATAAAAAGTAGTCTACCTCTTTTAATTTTTATATACTTTCTAAACATTTCCAATGCAGTTTATAAATATGAAATGTGCTTACCTATTTTTAGTACTTTACTTTTTACTTTTATGCCTTTACCTTGATTACATTTAATTAACAGATATTTCATTTTAGCAGTATAAGAAAAAAAAATCTACTTTGTTATTTTATGAAAACTTAAGATTCCCAATAGAATTAAGATTATCTTTCACCTTCTACCACTTTAATATGCAGATTGAGGTGTCCTCTAACAGAGTTTTCTGTTATGAAGTTATGCTTTGTTATGAATATTTGTTCAGGTTTTTTAATTAATAATGGTTTTCTGGAATTAGCTATTTAAGTAGTCACTTTAGAAAATGGTTTTGCAAACCTTCTATAACCATAAGTTATTTTTATGTTTAAATAAGCCTATTAAATTACAATTAGAAACCAATAACATTTACCTATTGGTAAATATTTATTCATTCATATGTCTTGTCTTACCTTTCTCATTCTTTTCTGAGAAAATTACTTATTTTCACTTTAGGACAGATCTATATTTCATTAAAAATGAACTTACAGTTTTCATCATCTTAAATATTAAGTACATATAATGCTAGTTCATTTTATTGGTATCCTGTCAACCTAGGGAGATTACACCCAAGCCAAATAAAATTGGACAATTATAGTTTATGCAAGAAATGTTTTTTTTCCTCCCTCCACAGGAGGCTAAACCTTTTTCCTTCTTTAAAATTATACAATTGTGAATAAGCCTAAAAGCATACTGACTGCTAGGTTCTGAAATATATTACAATTGTGTAATTTGTTTTAATCATAATTTAGAAAAGAACTTTCCACTGGCTTTAAGGATTTTTTTTTTGCTGACAGAATTTTTGTAATTCGATTAATTACCCCTCATATCAAGGCTGTTAAAAGGTTTAAATTGGGGAATTACAGGACAAACAGTGTTTTTTAATTCCCTGGCCCAGTAGATAAGAGTTTTAGGCTAAAATTACATTTCTCTATCTTGTTACACCTAGTCCTTCCACCATAGCCATCTATAGCCAGCACTATTCCATGGAATCATGCTATTTTGCCATGAATTAAATTACATTCAGCTCCCAAGTCTACTAAGGCTAACACATTTTGCTGATTAGTAGGTGGCTAATAAATGGTTAATTCTAAATGTGGCTTCTGATCCCCTGGGTCCCTGGCTATTTTTCTCACCTGGGGATCTTGACCCCTTCCCTAGGGTAGGGAGAAGTGTACCTACCAAGTTTCAATCTGGGAAGTAAAATGTTCCTGGAGTTGGGGTGGCAGTTTCTTTCTTAGCTTCCCTTCTCCACCAGCAGACTTAGGGGATGATTTTGTAAATCTTTTCTTCTTAGGGAATTTGTTCCAAAGTTTCACTAAAACAGGATTAGGCTGCCCATTGATTGTCTCTCAGTCAGTGCCCACAGCAATAATATTTACCCACATTTGCTTATGTGACACAAGATTAGGATCATCATACTCTTGATATGCCTTTCCTCCTGTACAAACCTCAATCCCCTTTCCCCCAGCCTTTCTGATCTTTCCCTAGATCTACTACAGCCTGTGCAGCTCATGACACAGGGTGCCTCACTAGGTGGCTCAGGATCCACACCAGAGGTCTATAATAATGATCAGGGGCAGTATACCTCACAGTGTATTTTATTACTGTTGTAAAAGCTTTGGCATGAGGTCACAAAATTTACCACATAAATAGAATGCTTCATTCCTAATTCCTGCAAAATATCCTGTAACTCCTACATGGATTTCCAATGTGGGGTGACATGGGGTATTTCCCCTTCATTAGGACAAGAAGCCCTGCATCCATCAACCAACCATACCAGTAGAAATGCTGTTTTTGATTCACTAGAGGTGGTGTATAAATGCTGACATAGAGAAAGGTTAGTAGTAATGGATGCCAATTTATTCACTTCCACCTCAGATAGTACAACTCCTCCTGTACCATTGTCCCATAACCTTAGAAACCAGTTAGGCAAGGACTCTGTAGATTTCTGCCTGTAGCTTTTCCCTAAATCACTCAATTCAGCAAGAGTGTAGTCCCTCATAGTTACATGCAAATTCTGCTTCAGGACTTGGCACTGCTGGACTCAGATGTGACTTCTTTACACATGTCTCTTCTGTCACTTTTATTTGAACCTATAGTTGGTGCTGGAGTTTGTTGGTGTACATCCAAGAGACTTTAATCTCTTGGCTGCCCATGTGCCAGCTGGGCCCTGAAATTCAATGGAGTTGCAATACCTACTCTCCAGTTCATTGGACTTACCCAGGACAAGAAAAAAAGTGATGATGATGGACAACGACCATCCCAAGGAACCGAGAGAGTCTACAACTGCAAGCAAGAGAGTCCCATCCATCCCACCTCAGCCCCATATTGCAGAATATGTATTCCAGACAACGACAGGTAATGTACCAGGTATTCCTTTCTTCCACTGAAAAGGTGAAAGCTTTGCTCAATCCAGAGGTGATAGGTGATATTTTACATATTTGACTTTGTTTTTTATTGTTTTTTAAAATATTTTTTATTGAAGTATATCACTCATACATGAACATACATAAACAATAAGTGATTAAGAAATTTATGAGTTTACAAAATAAACATGTATAACATGCTACAGTTGTCCCATACATCACCCCTCCACCAACACCTTGCATTGTCATAATATATTTGTTACAAACTATGCAAAAGCATCATCAAGTAGTATTAATAACTATAGTCCATATCTTACATTTGGTGTATTTTTCCCCCAAGCTATGCTATTATTTTTAAAATATATTTTATTACAGAGGTTTTGAACTTAAAAAACAATCATGCATATGTGTAGAATTCCAGTATAATACCCCTTCACCAACACACCACTCCTGATGGAATATTTGTTACAGATTATGAGATAATATCATCAGACTATTAACACTATGGTTCATAGCATACATTTTGGAACACTTTTCTATATCCTCCCATTATCAGCACAGTATGTCTTTGTCATTGATGCAAGAAAATTACAGTATTCCTGTTAACCACAGTCCATAGGTCGCAACAATTGTATTTTCCCATGTTTCTCCACATTCCCATACTCTGCAATAGTGATGTACATCCAGTCTAGCTTACAGAAGGACACTCTTGCATCTGTACCATCAACCACAACTCTCATCCACTTCTAGGTTTACTGTGTTATTCAGCCTCTAGATTATTTTCTATCTTTCTTTCAGTTGATATTTACATCACTAGACTGCTCTTTTCAGCCACAATCCCATTTATAAACCAGCTGCTACTCACTATAATGTGTTCGCATTAACTTTATCCATTTCCATTCTATTACAGTCAATTTAATGAAAACTTCTATTTACATTAAACATCATTAGTTATTCTCCATCCTCTTCTTTATCTACTAATAACCTATACCTATCCTCTAGGTTTTAACTCCATGTGTTTATTCTTCATATTTAATGAAACCATTCAAATATTTGTCCTTTTTTGTCTGGCTTACTTCACTTAGCATAACGTCTTCAAGATTTATCCATGTTAGAATATGTGTCCAAATTTCATTTCTTCTTACTGCAGCATAGTATTACAATGTATTTATATACCACATTTTGTTTATCCATTCATTGATTGATGGGCACTTGTGTTCTTTCTATCTTTTGGCAATTGTGAATAATGCCACTATGAAAATCGGTATGCAGATGTCTGTTTGTGTCACATTTTTCAGTTCTTCTGGATATATTCCCTGTAGAGGAATTGGTGGATCATATCACAGTCCTATATTTAGCTTCCTGAAGAATTGCCAAACTGTCTTCCACAGAGGCTGCACCATTTTACAATCCCCTCAACAGTGAAGGAGTGTTCCTAGTTCCCACATCCTCTCCAGCACTTATTGTTTTATGGTTTTTATTTTTAATAATGACCATTCAATGCCATGTTAGATGATATCTCATTGTTGTTTTGATTTGCATTTCCCTAATAGCTAGTGATATGGAACATTTTAAATGTGCTTTTTGGCTATTTGTATTTCCTCTTTGGGAAATGTCTATTTTAAATCTTTTGCCCATTTTTTAAATGGATTTCTTGCTCTTTTATTGTTGAGTTGTATGATCTCTTTATATAGAATGGAAATCAAACCCTCATCAGATATGTGGTGTTCCATTATTTTCTCCTATTGATTGTGTTGCTTTTTCATCTTCTTGATGAACTCCTTTGAAGCACAAAAGTGTTTAAGTTTGAGGAGGTCTCATTTATCCATGTTTTCTTTTGTTATCCATGCTTTTGGTGTAAGGTTGAAGAATGTACCACCTACCACCAGTTCTTGAAGGTGTTTTTCTACATTTTCTTCTAGGAGCTTTATGGTTCCTGTTTTTATATTTAGGTCTTTGATCCAATTTGAATTAATGTTTGTATGAGTTATGGGAGGGGACCTCTTTCTTTCTTTTGGCTATGGATATCCAGTTCTGCCAGCACCATTTGTTGAACAGACTGTTCTGTCCCAGCTGGTAAATTTGACAGGCTTGTTAAAAATTACTTGACCACTGACGTGAAGGTCTGCTTCTGAATCCTCTATTCAGTTCCATTGGTCTATATTTATCCCAATACCATTCTGTTTTTACCACTGTAATTAGGAAATATGATTTAAAGTCTAGCAGTGAGAGTCCTCCAACTTGCTTTTTCTTTCTAAGCTCTTTCTGGTTATTTGGGGGCCCCTTACTACTCCAAATAAATTTGATAATTGTGTTTTCCATTTGTTTTAAAAATGGTAGTGGAATATTTATTGAGATTTCATTGAATCTGTATAGCAATTTGGGTAGAATTGGCATCTTAATGATATTTAGTCTTCCAATCCATGAGCATGGAATGTTCTTCCAATTATTTAAATGTTTTTAAAAATTTCTTTAACAATGCATTATACTTTACTGAATACAAGTGCTTTACACGCTTGGTTAAAATTATCACTAAATATTTGATTCTTTTAGTTGCTATTGTAAATGGAATTTTTTTCCTGAATGCCTCTTCAGATTGTGCATTATGATTGTATAGAAACAACACTGATTTTGCGGTATTGATATTGTATCCTGACACTCTATTGAAATTGTTTATGACCTCTAGCACCTTTGTTGTAGATTTTTCAGGACTTTCGAGATATAAGTTCATATCATCTGCAAGGAGAAAATGTTTTACTTCTTCCTTTCTGATTTGGATAACTTTTATCTCTTTTTCTTGTCTGATTGCTGTAGCTAGAACCTCTATCAATATATTGAACAACAGTGGTGACGGTGGGCATCCTTGTCTTGTTCCTGATCTTAATGGGAAAATGTTCAGTCTTTCATGATTGAGTACAATGTTATCTTTGGATTTTTCATATATGGCCTTTGTCATGTTGAGAAAGTTTCCTTCAAACACTATATTTTGTAGTTTTTTATCAAGAGGGGATGCTGTATTTGGTCAAATGCCTATTTTGCCTCAATCAATAAGATCATATGATTTTTCTTCTTTGATTTATTCATTTAGTGTGTTATGCTGATTTATTTTCTTGTATTTAAACACTCTTGCATGCCTGTTATAAAAGGCATAAAAGGCACTTGATCATGACAAATAATTCTTTTAATGTGTTGGTGGATTTGTTTAGCAAGTATTTTATTCAGAATTTTTGCATCTGTATTCATTAGTGAAATGGGTCTGTAAATTTATCTGGCTTTGGTATTAAGGGGATATTGGTTTCAGAGAATGAGTTTGGTAACATTCTTTCTTTTTCAACTTTTGGAATACCTTGAGTAAGATTGGTATTAAACCTTCTTTGAATAATTGGTAGAATTTACCTGTGAAACCATCTAATCCTGGTCTTTTCATTTTGGGGGAGTTCTTTGATGACTATTTCTTCTAGGATCAGAGCAGGTTTTTTGTACATGCCTAAGAATTTTTCTATTTTGTCTATATTATCTAATTTTATGTGATACAGTTGTTTATAGTATCCTCCTATGATCTCTTTTATTCATGTGGAGCCAAGAGTAATGTCCCCATTTTCATTTTTTATTTCATTTATTTGCATCTTCTCTCTCTTTTTGTCAGTCTAGATAAGGGTTTGTTGATTTTGTAAATCTTCTAGAAGAAACAACTTTTGGTTTTATTAATTCTCTCTATTTTTTTTGGTTCTCAATTTCATTTATTTTTACTCTGATTTTTATTATCTCTTTCCTTATATTTTATTTCAGAATATTTTGGTGTTCTTTTTCTTATTCCAGCAGCTGTGTAGTTAAGTCATTGAGTTTAGCTCTTTCTTCTTTTTTAATATAAGCATTGAGGGCTATAATTTCCCTCTCAGCACTGCCTTTGCTGCACCCCATAGGTTCTGATATGTTGTGTTCTCATTTTTATTCATCTCAAGATATTTATTAATTTCTTTTGAAATTTCTTCTTTGACCCACTGATTATTTAAGAGTGTGTTGTTTAATCTCCATATATTTGTGAATTTTTCCTCTTTTTTTTGCCTCTTTTAGATTTCCAAATTATTCCATTATTTTCAGAGAAAGTGCTTTGTAAAGTTTCAATCTTGTTGAATTTTTTCACATGTGATTTCTGACCCAAAATATGGTATCTCCTGGACAAAGCTCCATCAACACTTAAAAAGAATGTATATTCTGCTGTTTGGGGTGCAATGTTCTTTATATGTCTATTAGGTTTACTCTATTTATCATATTATTCAAGCTCTCTTTTACTTTAATGATCTTCTACACAGATGTTCTATTCAATGTTGAGAGTAATGTATTGATATCTCCAACTTATTGTAGAGATATCTATTTCTCCCTTCAGATTTGCCAGTGTTTGCCTCATGTATTTTGGGGCATCCTGGTTAGGTGCATATACATTTATATTGTTATTTCTTCCTGGTGAATCATTCCTTTTATAATATGTAATGTCCTTCCTTATCTCTAATAACAGTTTTGCTTTTAAAGTCTATTTCATGTGATATAAGTATAGCTACTCCAACTCTTTTTTGGTTACTACAGTTGTGGAATATCTTTTCCCAACCTTTCACTTTCAATGTATTGGTATCATTGGTCAAAAGTGAATCTTTTTTAGACAGCATATAGATGGCTCATATTTTCTTATCTATTCCACCAGTCTGTGTCTTTTGATTAAGGAATTTAATTCATTAACATTCAATTTTAATACAGTGAAGGCAGTTCTTATTTTACTCATTTTGACCTTTGGGTTTTACCTGTAATATTTTATTTTCACCACTCTTTTAGTTACTGTGATCAATACAATCTGCATTTCTAGGTCCTCTTCCAAGCCTCTTTTTCTTCTTTTTTTTTTTTCAGGTTGCAATACTCCCTTTATTATTTCCTGCAAACCTGGTCTCTTTGTTATAAACTCTCTCAGTTTCTGTTTATCTGTGAATATTTTAAACTCTTCCTTGCTTTTGAAAGACAATCTTGCTGGATATAAATTTCTTGGTTAGCAGTTTTTCTCTTCCAGTATCATACTTCTTTCCTCCATGGTTTCTGATAAGAAATCAGCACTTTTCTTATTGGATATCCCTTATACATTATGTATCATTTTTCTCTTGCTGCTCTCAGAATTCTCTTTGCCTTTGGCATTTGACATTTTTGATTAATATGTGTCTTGGGGTTCGTATATTCAGATTTATTCAAATGGGAGCATGTTGTACTTCTTTGAAACAGACATCTCTGTCCTTCAATAAGTTTCAGAAATTGTCTAGCATTATTTCTTCAAATATTCCTTCTGCTCTTTTTCCCTTCTCTTCTTCTTCCTGGAAACCCATGGCACATATGTTTGCAAATCTCTTGCTGTTATTTAGTTTCTTGAGACCCTTTTCAATTTTTGTCTATTCTTTCCTTCATTTGTTCTTTTGTATGTTTGCTTTCAGGTGCCATGTCTTCAAGCTCACCAAACCTTTCTTTTGCCTCCTCAAATCTGCTGTTATATGCTTCCAATGTATTTTTTATTTCCTTTATTGTGCCTTTCATTCCCATGCCATCTGCTACTTTTTTTACGTATGCTTTCAAATTCTTCTTTATGCTCACCCAATGTCTTCTTAATATCCTCAATCTCTTTCGCCATTATTTGAACATCTTTGATTAATTATCTTAACTCCTTTGTGTCATCTGGAGGCTTATCTTTTTCCTTTAACTGGGCCATATCTTCCTGTTTCTTGATATGGATTGTAATTTTTAGGGGAGTGTCATGCATCTGGCTTTCTAGGTGCATTTATTCTGGATGCAGTTTCTTTCTTTATTTTAAGGCTTTCTTGCCTTTTTCCCCTTACTTGTTGTGAAGTAGGAGTCAAGGATGTAGGTGGCACTATAAGCTGTGTAAGCTGAAGTTGTCCATGTTGCCCAGGAATTGATGAAGCTTCTCCCACCTTTCTCCTTTGCAAGGGTTAGTGACAGAGCTTCAGCTATGTGTAATAATCCAAGTTTTGCAGGACAAGACTTTCGGTAGTTGCCAATAGAGACTGATGAAGCTTCCTACCTCTCCCTCCCCTAGCTGGGGCAGGGGTGGAACTGCATGTGGGGGCAGCAATCTATGCCATGGTGGTCTAAAATGACTGCAGTTGCCCAGGTAGACTGATGTAGCCCTGCCCCCTCCCTGCCAAGGATGAGGATGGACCCTCTGGAGTACTCAAAAATATAATCAGTGTGGGCCAACTACAAGTGCAGTTTCCCTGAGAAGTTGAGGGAGTACTGCCCTTTCTGCCATTTAGGGAATGGGAATGGAAACAAAGACACACTAAAATTCAGTCTGTGTAGGCCAAACGTGCCTGCCATTTCCTGGAAAGGCTGAGGAAACACCAGCTTCTTCTTATCATATTGGGTGGTTGGGGTGAATTCACAGCCATCCAACAATTCAGTCCCTGTAAGCTGAAAGTATCCACTGTTGCCCAGAGAGGCTGTGGAGACACCAGACCACTCCTATCCTGTTAGGGGTTGGGGGCGCATTCACAGGCATCCAACAATCTAGTATGTGCAAGATGAAAATGCCTGCCCTTGTTCAGAGAGGCTGAGTATTCACATGTCCCTCCTATCCTACAGGGTGGTAAAGGTGTATCCTCAGGCACTCAGCAGTTCAGTCTCTTCAGGCCAAAAGTGCCTGCAATTGCCTGGAAAGGCTAAGGAGAAATAGCTCCCTTCCTATCCTACTTGGGGGTAGAGATTTAGCTACAGATGACCAACAATTCAGTACTTGAAAAGTACTTCAGGCCAAAAGTACTTGAAGTTTCCCAGAGAGGCTGATGCAGGTTGCCCCCCAGCTTCTACCTTGTTGGAAGTGGGGCTGAAGACTAGGCCAGGGCAGCAATCAGATCTTCGTGGGAAGAAGCCAGTCCCTAAACATCACTGTGATTTTCAGTTTGTCTTGCTTACCCTCATGCCATGGGCAGAGTTAAAATGGTGGCTACTGGCCTCTGTCTGACTTGGACAGGTTCTAACTTTAGCTTTTAGGATTATACTTTAGCCAGCCAAGTTTTCTTATCAGTAGATGAAGTGAGTGGCCAACCATCTCTTCCTCCCCCAATTATGGGAAATGGAGCTTCCAAATCCAGCCATGGAATTTCTCCTGAGGCAGCTTGCACTGCCAATGGAAGTGCAGCACCAGCCTTCATGGTGTGGCCCACAGTTTCCCAGAGAGGTTGGTGCAGGTACCACCAGCTTCCTCTCTGCTGGAGGTGGGGCTGGGTTTCAGGCTAGATCTGAAATCCTATCTGGATTGAAAGAAGCCAGTCCCTATCAGCACTGTGATTTTCATTCAGACCCACTTCCCCTCATGATGGAGGCAGAGTTAAAATGGTGGCTACTGGCCTCTTCCTGACTTGGACATTCTCAAATTTTACCTGTTTTTAGGATTATATGTTAGCCATCTGAATTTACTAATCAGTAGCTGAGGTCAACTGTCTCTTCTTCCCCAGTTTTTGGGAAATGGAGTTCCAATTTCAGCCATGGAGTAGCTCCTGAGCTGGCTTGTGCCACCAGTGGAGCATGGGCACCAGCTTCCATGGTGTGGAGTGCTCTATTCATGAATCTTCCTTGCAGGTGGGCAGTCTCCTTCTTCTATACTTTCAAGGGTGTTGCAGGATGCTCTTCTGGTCTCCTGGGGCATACAAACAGGTGCTTTAGCTAGCTCTGTGTGATTACTAATTGCCCTGTAGCACATGCTGATTGTAGGAGCTCCTTACCCTGCCACCATGTTGCCCTTCCTCTTGCCTTTATTTTTTTGTAATTTGAATATTCTGATGGGAGGAGCAAACTTATAGGATAATTACCTACCACACATGCCCAGCATCCATTTCATTCAGCAGTATTATCAGTTTGAAAGAATATCCTACCAACTTCATTTTCACTTCCAAAGAGTAGAGCAAAGTATTTGCCTTGGAGGTATGGAAGGTGGAAAGAACAAACAGCTCTGTTTTCTCAAAATAGGTTATTTTGGAGCATAAGGAAATGTAATGTTAAGTGTGCTGTCAATCTGAATGTAGCTGTCATGGATAAAACTTAGGAGAAGATAGGAGTTACATGGTAGCCAAACTCAAAATGGTAGAACAGCTAGAATTTTAAGAAAGCTGAAAGAGAAAATTGACTTTGGAGAAGAGAACTCCTGTGGTAACAGAAAACCTCATATACTGTCCTCAAAGTTTATTCCAGCAAAGGGGCCTGATAATAAAAGGACAAGATTGATTAATGATCTTTGTCTTAACACACTGCAAAATACAATATAGGAAACCATGAGCAAGTGGTGGAGTTGAACATGTGGAATCTCATGGTAATGGGGGATTAATGAGAATTGCACATGCACATGTTTACTCACTAAGAGAAATGACATTGAGGCTGCATATCACAGAGAAATAAATTTCAATGAACCTAATAAATAATTAAGACAAGTCACTAAATAACAAGCAAGTGAACAATCAGCAGCATCAAAGCAAAAGGGAAGAAGCTTGTCGGTGTGCAGTGACCACATTATATTATCTAATATGTCTACTTTACAACAAAAACTTATGTAATGAGCAAATAATCATGAAATAAGACCCATAAACACACAAACACTCACACATAAAAAGCATGTAACACTAACTGTCCTTTTGGGATCCCAGATGTTGCATTTTCAAAAGTATTAAATCAGACATTATAAATAATATTAAAGCACTAATAGAAACCATGATTAAAAATGAAAGTTAGACATGATAGAATTCATGCTCAAATAATACATCTGATATCAATAAAATGACTTATTTTTAATTTTTTGAATAGGAAAAAAAGAAAAGAGCTAATAGAAATTTGCTGTTTAAATTTATGATACCAGAAATGAAAATCTTCCAATGGTACTCAACAGTTTAATTGAGCTGGCATAAGAAATAATTAGAGAACTTGAAGATAGATTGATAGAGATAAAGCAATATGAAAAACAGAGAAAAAGAAAGTACAGAAAGGAGCAGAATAACAGAAAAAATGTGGAGAATGATTTGATTTATGGAAGTGCCTGAAGGAGAGGAGAGAAAGCAGCAGAAAAAGTATTGAAAGAATGACTAAATCCAAATTTCCTTAAAATTATTAACACATCCACAATGCTTAATGAACACAAAATATGATAAACAGAAAGTGATCCACACTTAGATAGAAGAGAATAAAATTAGCAAAATTAAGCCCATGAGACAATCATGAATGCAGAAAGAGAAAAACATTTTATCATGTACAAGGAACCCCAATGAGAATACTGCAGATTTTTCATCAGAAACAGTTGAAGCCAGGAAGCAGTGGAATTGTATTTTCTAAGGAATAAAATATTTTAAAAACACCCACCAACCCAGGGTAGTATATCGAGCAAAACTTTCTATGAAGAAACAACATAGAATTAACTTCTGACATATAAAAGTATTGAACAACATCCGACTTGTGATTTAAAAAAAAAAAAAAGAAATTTGGCTAATTAAAAATCAAGGACTACTCCTGAATACATCATAGAAATGTGGTTGTGGGAAAAAATGCCAAGAAAATATGTGATGGGACAGGAAAATAGTGAGAATCATAGCTGATATTTAATTGCCTGAAACAGAAGCCAAGGAGCCATAAACTGGTGGATATACTTACTTGGTAATGTAAAAAATAGTTGGAGTTCAATGTTGGATAGCTGATGATTGAAAGACAGGTGTAGGATAATATCTTTGGAGTTTCTAATATTACAGTATTACCACTAGGTAATTTTTGAGAATGAAATGTTGAGAATGGTTGTGCTGTTAAATACACCAAGAGTCATCTGCAGTATCAAGAAATACTCTTCAGGGAAAAAAAAATAAACATACAAAACATAACATATGAAAAATGTTACTTGATTCTTCCTTCACATATTGAGGGGCTCTTTAGCCAATTCCACCAACTCTAGCCTTCCTGTCTCATTGGAAGCGTGAGAAAATCTAAAATCTTTTATTAAAATATAATAATAAAATTATCAAATTCTCTCCTCTTCCACTCATAAATAACTAATCAACAGGATTTCAGCATGGTAACAAAAATTACTACTGAAACTTCTGCAAAACCCATATTCTATAACATAATTTTTTAGGAAGCCCAATTAAAACATAGGAAATAAAGAATGGAAATGGATAGACTTGATGCTAAAACATTATATTGATTAGCAGCTGGTTTATAAAAGGGATTGTGGTTGAAAAGTGTAGTCTATGGATGTATGTGTCAATTGAAAACCAGCTAGAGAATAATCTAGTAACTGAATGACACAGAGAACCCACAAGTGGATGAGAATTGTAGTTGATAGTATAAATGCAATAATACCCTTCTGTGAACTTGAATGGATGTATGTCACTATTGCAAGGCAGTGGAAATCCGGAAAAGAATGGAAAAAATAAAATTAATGTAACCTACGAACTAGAGTTAAGAGCAATACTGTAATATACTTGCATCAATGCCAAAGTTGTACTGTGTTTATAATAAGAGAGTATGGAAAAATATGACAAAATGTATGCTATGGAACATAGTGGTAATAGTCTGATGATATTATCTCATAATCTGTAACAAATGTTCCACAATAGTGTGGTGTGTTGGTAAAGGGGTGCTGTATGAAGATTCTACACATGTGCTGATTGTTTTGTTAAGTTTGCAACTTCTGTAATAAAAATATATTTTTTAAAAACAATAAAATTATAGTAATTTTAAGCCTTTGGTGTAAATACCTATAGAAAATGTTAAACACAGTCAACTTTCTAGCCAGTTTAACATAAAACTCCACAGTAAAGGCCTATTAAACTCAGTAGTTTTACTCAATAACTCATGATTGGCTTTTGCCTCAGTTTGCCAGATCTATAACAATATTACACAATGTTTTGACTTAAAAAAGAATTTATTGCCTCCTAGTTTAGGTGCCACAAGTCCCAATACAAGGGGATAGCAAGGCAGAGCTTTTTCTGAGAGTCTGTAATTTTCCGGTGTTGGCTTGCTACAATTCTTGCAATTGCTTTGCTTACCTCTTTGTCTTTTGTCCCATGAAAATCTCTCTATCTTTAGGTCTGCCTTCTGGAATCCACTGAATTACACCTTCTCTTTATAATGGTTATACTAGCATGGATTAATTCCCAAAAGATTTCATTGGACAACAACTTAATAGTATTTCCAGAGGTCCTATTTACATATGAGTGCACACAATTACTCAACTTAACATATTAAAAACACTATATACAAATAGGTTCAAGAACATAAGAATATAGATGAAGATTAAGGACATGTCTTTTGTTTGAGTGCATGATTCAATATACCACAGTCCACCTTCTGGGCATGTTTTTCCCAAATGTAATATATATTCACTTCCTCCCAATTACAAAAGCCTAATTCACTTCAGGAGCATCTTTGATTTCAAATTCTCATCAAATTTCTTTATGGGTGTAATCCAACTTTGACAAAATTCCTCTCCATCTGTGGACCACTGAAACCTAGAAAACAAGTTATTTCTTTCCTTCCAATGTATGATTGTGTGACTGGCAAGAATAGATATTCCCTTCACAGATTGAAGAAAGTGGAATGATAACAGGGATAAGTGATCCCTAATAAGTTTGCAGCATAGCAGGGCAAACTCCACTAAATTCTAAGTTCTGAAAGTTACCTGTGGAAAACAGTTTGTTCATTGGGCTGGAAGGGGTGACAGCCTCACCCTTTCCAAGTGCCAAGGCACTGAATCTGCTCTTCCTGAAAGCTGGTGAATAAAGTTTACCTTCTCCAAGAATCTAGGTGGCAGCCAATAACTCCCCATAGCTGAGTCATAGAACCAACAGATTTTGAGTATCAGGGTTGGTGGCCCTTTCTTTCAGACCTAGGAAGCTCCTTCTGCCCAGACCTCTGCTTCCACTGTTCTACACTTCAAGTCATTTTTCCTTATTTTTATTACAACTTTTTCCTTTATTTCAAGGCTACCAATACTTCTCATAAAAATTCTCAAGATCCTTGTTTATTTTGGATGCAGTTCAAATGGGTCCAACTCATCCTTTAAAAGGATATTCAAAAGGTCTTTCCTGGATGAATATATTTCCAAACCTAACTTCCTCTGAGATGGTAAATCAATTCATTAGTCATACATGTAATTTCAGAAAACAGCTGTTCAACCAAACCCTTTTATGGTGCCCCATTCCCTGAGAGCTCAGGACAGGAACCTGAAAAAGCCACAACTATCCCAAGTCTCAGAGCTTGCTCTCTGGATAGGGTCAAAATTTCCAAAACACCAATTGAAGGCTCCTTTGGGCTTAACAGTTCATTCCTAAGTTTATCTCTATCCTCTCTCAAAAGAAGAAAATAAGCTATATCTTCCAGAAGTAGGTTGGAAATCTACTCACCTAAATATGCACTTCTGTTACTTGTGAATTCTGCATTTCACCTGGCATCAGAAGAAAACTTTGGTAAATCCTCAGCCATTTTATAACCAGTAGCACCTGTCCTCCAGTTTCCAATAACACATTCATCATTTCCTTTTATTGCCTCACCATAAGGACCTTGAATGTAAATATTTGTACCAAAATACTTTGGTCATTACGTATGTATTCTCTAAGCTGACAGAAAATTTCTTTACAGCTGCAACTTTTTCTGAACCTTCATAAGAAATACCTCAATATCCTTCTCTGCATGGACAGTCTCTTCAATCAAATCTAGACTTTTAATCAAGTAGCTCAAAATTCTTCCAACATCTAACCATTACAAAATTACAAAGCCACTTCAATATGCTAGGTATTTAATAGCATCACATCAGTTCTTGTACCAAAATCTCTTAGATTTTCAGAGCTTCTTTGAAAAATAACACACAATGGATTTCCTTAAACAATATGAATTTATTATCACATAGTTTTAGAAGCCAAATTTTAATATTTAGGTTGCTGTCTTGGTAATTCTTTCTTTTGGAGTCTGTAGCATTCTGCTCCTGGCTTGCCACTATCTTTGGGTTTCCTTGTTTTGCCACTCTTTCACAGGGTTAACACTCTCTTTGTGTCTAATCTTCTGATTCTGCTGAATTCCTGCTTCTAATCTCCAGTAATATGAATTAAGGCCCATCCTTATTCAGTTGGCTACACTGAATAAGACCTTTAAATATGATAAAACAAACGGGTCCACACAATGACCCACATAAACCAAGGTATTTTTTTTAAAAAACAGATTCATATTCATAGGAATGTAGATTAAAATTAAGAACCTGTCTTTTGTTGATGAACTTGACTGAAGCTACCACAGTTTCAAAAAAAAATTACAAGTCATGTTAAAAGGCAAGAAAAACACCCTGAAAAGGCAAATCATGCCTCAGAATACAACTCAAATAAGATGAAGATATTATAATTATCAGAAAGAGATTTTAAAATAATTATGATTATGTGTTGAGGTTCTATAGAAAATGTAGAAAGCATGAGAAGAAATGAGTAATTTAAGCAAACAGATGGAAATGCTAAGGAAGTATTACAGGATATCCTAAAAAAAGCACTATAATAGAAATGAAGAATGACTTTCAAAACAGTAGGTTTTATATGGCTGTAGAAAATCTTAAAACTTAAAGATAATTCAATAGAAATATCCCAACTTAAATGTAAATTGATTTTAAAAGAAAAATCAGAGTAGCTTATAACTGTAGAAAGATTGCAAAATGTTGATGATGTTTAATTTATGAAAACATAGCAATATACTTACAAGGGATATGTCAAAATGGACCAAAGCTATGTTCCATATGAAAAGTATCCCAACACTGATGAATGGCAAAGTGATAATTTTTGAATAAAATGTTCTAGGGGCATTCAATTTCTCACCCTTTAATATTAGAAAGAGAATATAAACTACTGTATGTGTATTTATTTAATCTATTCATTTACTTAAATAAAAGTTATTCTGAAAACATAATCTCAACTCAAGGAAAGATTACTAAATTTAAAACAAAAGAAAGAATTTCAGTGCAGTTCTCTCACTGTTTAAAATTGAGCAATTCATAAATTGTTGCTGAGTTAAATATTTATCATTTTACAATATCAATAATTAGACACAATTCATAGCTTCTAAGAAAATAAAATGATTGCAGGTGGAGGCATAGCTCAAAGAATAAATGCTTTGAAAATGAGATGGGTTATTGCTCTTCATTTTTATCTATGGAGAAGTTAGACCTGCAAAGTGATCTTTCTAAGATGCACTAACTGTAAACATCAATTTCCATTAATAACCCATCAAGTATTTTGTGTCCTTGACTTGCCCATCTCCACAATTTTTCTTCCATTTTCCTTAGATGACAAAACACACCATCATATTTTATTCTTGCATATTGGCTGCTGCACATGGGCAGAATTACAATATAGATGTCTACATTGATTTAATCAGTCTTGGCTTGGTCTCTATCATTTATATATTTTTAATGCTCTTCAAGGTGTTTCTAGTTGAAATTGTTGGAGAAACAGTTCTCAAATTATGATCATTGCTAATAAGGGCACTGATCCAAGAAAAGACTTACCTATACCACTCTCAGACAACTGAATCTGTGGCAGACATGTCCTCATTAATAATGAAATTTTAATATTTTGACGGTGGGAACAATATGCTTACAGGTTTTCATTTAGTCTGATATGATCAATGATATTTAAGTAGAAAGTATTGGATAAGATTTGCCAGAGAGTGTTTTGAAAGGGATAGACTCAAAATGATTGCCTATCTTTCATTGACCTTCTTTTTGAATATAATATTCATAGCAAACTGCAGATGAATGTGGGAAACAGGCATGAGTATAAAAGAACTTCTCTGAGAATGGTAGATAGGTATTGGAAATAACATGACTTGCCTTTGTACTAACTTCACATTATATTAAAACTTCAGTGCCTTCAAGGGCTATATTTGCACTAACAAAAGAACCTTTCAATTTTTAAACTTTTATAATAAGTTTAAATATCTGAAAGAACAAATATTCCTATTTTGTAATTTTTAAACTTTCTTTGAGAAATTCTAAGTTTTTGCACTTATTATAAATTCTATATTCAAGTTTAAAATACATGCACAAACAAATTACTGACAAACTGATGGGAATTTAATGGAGATTATATTGAGTTAATATAACAAATTTGAAGACAATTTAATTTTTTCCAATTTCAATTTATTCTGCATACAATTTACATTCTTCAAATGACTTATGGTTAATTTCTATTTTCTTAACGATATTAATATATTTTTTCTGATGGAGGTCTTGCATTATTTATATTGTTTGTATTTTAAAATCAATTTTAGTGATTTTGAAGTATATAAATTAGATTTCACTTTTAAATTTCATTTTTGAAATCCTATTCCTCATATATAGAAGGAAAATTGATTTTCATTTAATTTAATCAATGGAATTTCATTTATTTATATTTCTATTTCTTTTCTGATAGATGCATCTAAAATATAAGATTCTTGTTAATCACATCTGATCTGCATATTATTTAGTTCATTATACTTTCTAATTTTCATTGCAAGCTCTCTTTTTCCCCATGAATTTTAAAAATTTGGATTGCTTTCTTCATAATAATATACACAGACCTTGTAGAGCAACTCCATTCTTAGGTATATAACCATTAGAAATTCTTATGCCTTTGCACCACAAGGACATTACTAGAATGTCTACACAAGAAATATTCACAATAGTCTAAAATGGAAATCCATCACCAATAACTTGCTTACATAAAGCTGGCCTATTGCAGTCATATAATGTAATACCAGTCAGTAATGGAGCTAAGTAAACTATGGTTAACTACAGCTATATGGGTATCTCACAAACCTAACTAAAGTGAAGTTACCAGATAAAAAATGTACATACACTATTACTCCATGTATATAATATTGAAAACACACACATTCAATCATACATTTAGAAGCCAATATAGTAATCATTTTGGGACAAAGAATCGGGAGTTAAAGGGAGAGGACATGAAGGGACCTTCTTATATGTGGTCAAATGCTATTTCTTACACTTAGGTGTGTTCATTGTGTGAAATTCATCTTATGAATCATTAACTGATATGTTCTTTCTTTTTATATGAAGTTTTATCAGCTTCAAACAATTGTTTATCTAAAATCATGTTAACCATTTAATTGTAGATATCAAATTTTAGTGATATATCTTGTTCTATACTTCAGATGAACACAAGAAAAATACTGGGAAGATGGCAAATGTTAACTATTTCAGTAAGAAGTCCAAATGTATGGATTACAGTTCAAAATCTAAAAAAAAATGTAAGCTGAAATTTGAAGTTAGTAATTAATCAAAAATGCATACCTTTGAATTATGGTCTCGTCTAAATATATACATGGTCATATAATCTGTAGTAAAATATTAAAGCATTATTTTATAATTTCTTTTTATATCTTTATCTTTCTAACAATGTAAATTTATTTTTCTTTGTCCTGCTTGACTTTGAGTATTATTGAGGTTTGCAAATCTATTTCAATGATAATTTTATAAGAAACAAATGTGTCATACACTTATGAAGGAAACAAAGTTAAAATTATATATTATTTTAGAACCATTAAATCCTGATAAATACCTTCAAGTAATTCCATCAAGGTGGCAATGTAAGATGTCTCTAAGAATAATCTCCCCTCAAGAATAACTAATAAATTGGAAAGACATATCCCATTTGCCTTAATCTCTTGAGGATGAAAGTGACTAGAAAAAGAATCTACAAAATCTAAATAGAAGGAGAAAAACACAATGAAGAAGGGAGGAGATTTTCAACTCAGAATTGCAAATTTGGACAGCACTCCTACACTTGGCACCCATTCAGCTTAAGATTCAAACATGGGAGTACAGCCCCGGTATCTCCTACCATGTACACGGACCAATGAACCTTCAAAGCAATAAGTTAGAAAACCACTCATATACTAGCATATGGTCCCAAGGCCACATGGATCCAGGGCAGAAACCTAGCAACTGTCTCCAGAAAGCACATGAATACAAAATATCTCCCAGGAAGGAAAATAGACCCACAGCTGAACTGTTGGCAAGAAGAGCACAACCCCTACCTGGTCTCTAATTGCTGGAGCACATTAAGGTTTTTGGACAATGACTCCATTGGGTTCCTGAGATGGGATACACTAATGGAGCAGTGGAGTCATAAAAGTCTCACAGCAGAAAAGGGAATAGTGAACTTCTGTAAGGCAGAATGGACCCCAGGACTGAAAAACATAATGAAAAGAGTGTACTGCATGACATAAAGCAGTGGAACAAATCATAGGAGCTTGAGAAAAAATTCTGCACAAAAACAAGCAGAGCAGATGGGGACTCCCAGAAAATGAAGTTTTCTCCTAGAGGTGAAACAATTTCCCATCAATGGGTAATTTTAAAAAGTTACACTGCATGTACAAGACAAGAAATGGACTCAGAAGTCTGGAGAAAATCTGAACAGTTAAAAAGAAGCTTTTCCAAATGTTCAGTGTAAGCTGGACCAACCATCAAATAAGAACTTCAGGATATAGCAAATGCACACAGAAACTCTAGGCAAGAGGGTCAAACTGACCTTCAGATTTAACATATCAAAATAATCAGATGCTCGGATATCAGCAAAAAATTATAAGCCATGCTAAGAACCAGGAGGAAATGTCTCAGTTAAGGGAAAAATTAAAATTTCAGAGGAGAAACAGAATTTGGAACAACTAATCAAAGAAGTTCAAACAAATCTCTTAAATCAATGTAAAGAGATGAAAGAAATATGATTAGAAATAAGTTAAATATGGCTATAGAGCAAAGAGATATAAAGAACATAATGTGTGAGCAAAATGAAGAATTCAAAAGTTTATAAAAAGGTCTTCTGGTAAAATGGCATCAACATAGGTAGGCAGAGATCAACTTTCATAAATAGCAATGGAGAAACAGCAAAAATCTGCACGAGTGAGCTGCCTTGGGAATCTGCAGTACAGGAAAGTGTTGCCCATCATCGAGGAGGGAACAGGACAGAGAGACAAAGAGACTAAAGGAAAAGCATGAATTGTTTACCCCTGTATCTGGAAATAGCATATATATCGCACACTCAAGGCAAATATCCTTGGTAAAACCCCTGGTTTACTGCATCCAGCTGAAGAGTAGGGTATGTTCTCTGTGAGGAAATGAGGTCTGGTGCAAACTAGAGAGTGGATTCTTTTTGGTGAGTTTGGTCAGATGATGTCCCTTTGAATCTCAGGAAAACAAAAGCCAGCACTGAATCAGCCCCAGTAGGAGGAGAGTAGGGTATGCTCAGGCTGGCTGTCACATCCAGCACCCTGGGAGAGAGAGGAAGTAGATCAAGGAGGGGACAGAGATAGAAGTCTAACCAGCCTTCTCCAGTAAACTGCTAGAAGCCCAACTTGCATGAGGAAAAGGGGGTGAGAAGAGACAGATATGCTTTCAGAAGCCTTCTTAACTTTTGGAGGGGTTGTAGCTCAGTGTAGGAACTCTTGCTATGCATGTATGAGGCCTTGGATCAGTACCCAGTACCTCTTATAGAAAGGATCCAGAGAGTGATCCACCAGGTTATCAGGCACCCAGCTGGCACTTTATGAAATGGAACTTATAGACTGAGAATTTTTTTTTTTTTGGTTTTAGGTTTTTTGATTGGTTATTTTTTTTTTCATATTTTTGTACTTTATTTTATTCGCTAAAACTGGGTATCTCACATGTAGAGGGCAAACTGATGACCACCAGCAGTCTGAGAAGCTCACTAAGGGCCTAAGAAGGAAGCCTATTTTTGCTGGGTCATTTTTTGTTGTTGTTGTTTTGTATCTTGTTTGTTGTCATTCTCTTTCTTTTTTCCTTTTTTCTTTTCCTTATCTATTCTTACCTACTTTATTTCTTTTATTTGCCACATATATCCATCTTCTGTCTTCTCTTGCTTTTCTTTCATTCCATCTCTTCTTGTTTGGCCTTCATTTTTTCTTTCTCTCTCTCTTTTTTCTTGTCTCCTTTTTTCATCTCATCTTTCTGGCCTTTTAGTTCATTCTTTTTTCCACTTTGTTTCCTGTTTTCATTTTTTCTATTCCACCTTTAATATTTTTATGATTTTTATTCATATTACTTATTTACTTTCTTAACTCTTGTATGGATCCTCTTCTATCTATTACTATTATTATTAACACTAGTATTATGTTTTCCTTCTTATCTCTTTCTTTTCTCTTGTCCTATTATTTCTTTTTCAGGGAACAGAAACACCTGCAAGGATATAGAAAAAGAGGAACCAATTGTCAAGAGGAAACATGACCACAGGAAAAAGAAAACTAAAAATATAACCTTAGAATAGGAAGAGAATCAAACCATTGAATAAGCACATCAAGATAAACAATTGCTTAGACACCAACAAATAATTACAAGCCATACTAAGAAACAGGGAGACATGGCCAAGTCTAATGAACACTAAAAAAGCAGGAGGAGATGCAGAATGTAGGTCAACTAATCAGGGATGTCCAAACAAATATTATGAATCAACTTAATGAAGTGAAGGAAGAGATAAAGGATATGAGGAAGACAATGGGGGAACATACTGAAGAAATTGTAAACATACATAAAAAGATAATGGATCTAATGGTGATGAGTGGCAAAATGCAAGAAATAAAAAATATGCTGGAAACACATAAAGCAGATTTGAACAGATGGAGGAAAGAATCAGTGATGTCAAAAAGTGTATACCTGATATCAGACAGATAGCAGAACACATAGATAAAAAGGTAGGAAAAAGTCAGCAGGGACTCAGGGAATTGAATGCCAACATGAAAAACACAATATATAAAATATAATAATCCCAAAGGGAGAAAAGAAGGGAAAGAAGCCAGAAAGAATGTTTGAGGAAATAATAGCTGAAAATTTTCCAATTCTTTTGAGGGAAACAGATGTACATGTCCAGGCAGTGCAGCACACTCCAAATTCTATAAATTCTAAGAGACCCACCACAAGACATATACTTATGAAATTTTCCAATGATCAAGACAAAGACAGAATACTGAAAGCAGCAAGAAAAAAGAGATTCATCAAATACAAGAGAACCTTGATAAGAGTAACTGTTGATTTCTAATTTGAAACCATGGAGAAAAGAAGATAGTGGCATGACATAATTAAGGAACTAAAGAAAAAAAAACCTTTTGGCCAAGAATTCTGTATTCAGCAAACATGACATTCACAACTAAGGGAGAGTTCAAATATTTGGAGATAAACAGAAATTAAGAGAGTTTGTGAACAAGAAAACTGCCCGTCATGAAATACTAAATGGAGTTCTGGACATTGAAAGGAAATAAAAGGAGATAGAGGTTTGGAGGAGGGTGTAAGAATGAAGAAAATATGGCTCTTGTAAGTAATTAGTTGACAGTAATAACATTGAATGTTAATGGATTAACTTCTCCAATCAAGAGACACATATTGGCAGAATGGATAAGAAAATGTGACTCATGTATATGATGTCAATAAGAAACTCACCTTAAACACAGGAACACAAGGAGATTGAAAGTGAATGGTTTGAAAACAAATTTGCATGCAAACAATAACCTAAAAAGGGCAGGAATAGCTATACTAATACTGGCCAAATAGACTTTAAATTAAAAAAACTATTGTAGGAGACAAGGGAGGAAACTACATATTAATAAAAGGGTTATTCTATCAAGAAGACAGAACAATCATAAACATTTATGCACCTAGTCAGGGTGCCTCAAAATACATGAGGCAAACATTGGAAAAATTAATTGGAGAAATAGGTACCTCTACAATAAATGTGGGGGAGTTGAATATCATTATTACCATTAGACAGAACATCTCAACAGAGGAACAATAAAGAAACAGACTTTGAATAATACAATAGAGGATCTAGACCTTTTAGATATACAGAACATTTCACCCAAATACAGCAGGATACAGATTCTCCTCTAGTGCAGATGGACCATTCTCCAGGATAGACTATATGCGGTGCCACAGAAAAACTCTCAATATATTCAGAAAGATTGAAATTATACAAATTAATTTATCTGACCACAATGAAAGGAAGCTGGAAATCTGTAAGGGGCAGAGAACCAGTTTAGGCACTGTTTTAGTCAGCCAAAGGGGTACTGATGCAAAACACCAGAAATCTGTTGGCTTTTATAAAGGGTATTTATTTGGGGTAGAAGCCCACAGTTACCAGGCCATAAAGCATTAGTTACTTCCATCACCAAAATCTGTTGACATGATTTGGAGCAAGATGGCTGCCAACATCTGCCAAGAGTTCAGGCTTCCAGGGTTCCTCTCTTCCTGGGGCTTGTTTCTCTCTGGGCTCAGCTGCCCTGCTCTCTACACAAGGCCAGCTGTAGGCTATCAGGCGACTAGCTATACCTCTCCTTGGGGCTTGAATCTCTCTGGATTCAGCTGCTTTGCTCCTCTGTGTACTTACTTCCTGGGCTCCATTAAAACAACAAACTCTCTTCTCTGTGGTGTGGTTTCTCTGTGTGTTCCCACCCCCCAAGGGAGCAGAGACACAACATTCTACAGATGTAGTCCAATCAAAGCCTTAATCATTATTTAATCAAGTAAAATTGAAACCTCTGAATCCAATATAATATAATATGCCCTGAGGGAAAGATGAGTTTATAAACATAATCCAATAGCTATTTTTGGAATTCATAAACAATATCAAACTGCCACACTCAACCCTCTGAATTCCAAAAGGATATTACATTATTCAAAAAAACAAACATGTTTCAGTAACAATACTAAGTACAAAATCAGAGTATAATAAGTTTAAAGAAATACAGTTTGTCTTGGAGCAGAGTCCCATCTGCTTTAGACCTCTGAAACTTACAAAACAATTTATCTGCTTCATACACAAATGAACAAACAAAGGATGAAGATTTTCATTACAATTATGGGAAATTTGTAGGGAAACATGAGTCATGGGTCCTCTACGGTTCAGTAAACCTGAAGGACATGCTTCATTGGACATAAAAATCTAAGAGTCATTCTTAAGATGAAGGTTTCTTCTCCTTGGGGCCACATGGGTACCCACCCTTTCCACAGATTTGCACAATGGCCACTTTCTTGGTATCACCCTCATCAAGAATCTGGGTGGCAACAAAGCTCCAGACATCACCCTCCAAGAGCATTGGGGTGATTGCCACATTTTACCCAATTTTTGGGTTATAGTCTTAACCACCTTAGTACAGTGAAGTGAAGACAACATCCTTCTTAACTGTTGGCATACAGGCTCAACCCTCTCAGAGCAACTAGTTAGTGAACTGGTCTTTCCTAATCCATGGGGGACAAGAGCACCCCTCTCAGACTTATGAGGTGCTGGCTTTAACCGCCCTAATCCTTTAGGTATGTGTTCCACCCACTCTGTATCCTGGGGTTGCAAATTTCTCCCTGAACATTGGGTGAGAACATCCACCCTCTCCAACTGCCAGGGCAAACTCACCCTTTCTGTACACATGGGCAGTGTTCTTCTTGGGCCAAAGTGATGTCTTAATTCCAGAACTAAGCTTCCATGGTTTTCCTCTTAAAGCTGTTTCCTCTTCCTTCTCTCCTGTTGATGTCCTTCTTTGTCCAAGCTGACAAAACTTTTATTACCTACATCTCTCTAAAAAAGTTTGTTGGTTTAGCATGCAGGAAGCAGGGGTCCAAGCCATCAGAAAGTGAGACTTTCCACACATATTTTCTATATAACTGAATTTTCAATCCTGATTTACAAGTTCAAAGTTCTTCAGCTAAATGCCCAGGCATGCCATTTTCAAATTCTGCCTTCCATAAAGCATCTGGAGTCAAATTTGTTAAGTTCTCTGTAACTTTATACATGGATTGCTTTTCCTCCAGTTACCAATAATAGTTTCATCATTTACTTCTAAGGCATCATAAAAAGTCTCTTCAACATCCATATTACTAACAAAAGTCTCTTCAAAGCAGTCTAGCATTTTTCCATCAGGCATCTCACAATTCCTCCAAAAAATACCCCTTACCCATTTATACAATTCTCCCAGCATTTTGGTAATTGCAAAAGCACGACCCCTACTCTCCTGTACTAAATTCTGTATTAGTCAGCCAAAGGGGTGCTGATGCAAAATACCAGAAATTGGTTGGCTTTTACAAAGGGTATTTATTTGAGGTAGAAGCCCACAGTTACCAAGCCATAAAGCAAAATTGACTTCCCTCACTAAAGTCTGTAGCTATGTGTTGGAGCAAGGTGCCTGCTGATGTCTGCCTAGAGTTCAGGCTTACTGGTATACTCTCTTCTAGTGGCTTGTTTCTCTCTGGCTCAGCTGCCCTGCTCTCTCCACAAGGCCAACTGTGGATTATCAGCCAACTGGTTCAGTCTGTCTCCCTGGGGCTTGATTCTCTCTTGATTCTGCTCTGGTTCTCTGTGTGCTTACTTCCCAGGGTCCACTAAAACTCAAAACTCCCTTCTCTATGATGTGGTTTCTCTGTGAGTCCCTGCCCATCAAGGATTTGGGGATGAAACAGCCTACTAACATGGCCCAATCAAAGCTATAATCATCATTTTATCAAGGAAAACTGAAACCTCTGAATCCAATATAATCTAATATGCCTGGGGGGACAAAGCAATTTATGAACATAATGCAATATTTATTTTTGGAATTCATAAACGATATCAGTCTGCTACAGGCACACAGATATGGAAGTTAAACAACACGTTCTTAGACTAACAGTCGGTCAAGGAGGAATTCACAAAAGCAAGCAGTAATTACCTTGAAATGAATGAAAATGACAACATAACAATTCAAACATTATGGGATGCAGCAAAAGATATACTGAGAAGGAAATTCATAGCCTTAAATGCCATTGTTAAAAATAAAGAGCTAAATTCAAAGAACTAGCTGCAAACATGGAGACATTAGAAAAAGAAAAACAACCAACTCCAAAGCAAGTAGAAAAAGGGAATAACAAAGATTAGAGGAGAGCTAAATGGAATTTAAAATAAGAAAGCACTAAAAATAAATAAATAAATAAAGCCAAAGCTGATTCAGTGAGAAGATTAATAAAATTGAAAAACTCTTTGATAGACTAATAAAGAAAAAAAGAGAGAAGTTGTAAATACATAAAATAAGAAATGAGGATGGAGATATCACCACTGACCAAACAGAAATAAAGAGTAGCATAAAAGGATATTTTGAAAAATTGTATGCATAAAAGATGCATAATTTAGAGGAAATGGACAAATTCCAAGAATACACAAGTAGCCTACACTGACAAAAGGAGAAAGTGATAAACTCAATAGATCAATCACAAGTAACAAGATAGAATTTGTCATAAAAAACCTCCCAACTAAGAAGAGCCCAGGAACAGACAGCTTCACAGGTGAATTCTACCAAACATTCTAGAAACTACCAACACCAATCTTTCTTAAACACTGAAAAAACACAAGTAGATAAAACATTGTTTAATTCATTCTATGATGCCAACATCACTATAATACCAAAACCAAACAAAGTTGCCACAAGAAAGGAAAACCATAGACCAAACTCTCTAATGAACCAAACCAGATGCTAAAATCCACAACAACACACTTGTTGATCATATTCAACAATATATCAAATGAATTATACACCATGACCAATTGTTTTCATCCCTGGTATGCAAGGATGATTCAACATAAGAAAATCAATCAATGTAATACACCACATAAACAAAGTGAATGAAAATTCACATAATCATCCCTATAGATACAGAAAAATCATTTGACAAAATACAGCACCCTTTCCTGAAGAAAACACTGCAAATTGACAGGAATAGAACGGAAATTCCACAACATGATAAAGGGTATATATAAAAAACCCAAAGCTAACATCATATTCAATTATGAAATCATAAAATCTTTTCCTCTAAGATCAGGAAAAAGACAAGGATGCCCACTTTAATCCTTATTATTTAACATTGTGTTAGATGTACATGATTGAGCACAGAGGCAAGAAAAAGATATAAAAGTCATCCAAATTGGAAAGGAAGAATTAAAAATTTCACTATTTGCAGATGGCATGATCCTATACATATAAAGCCCTGAGAAATCTACAACAAAGCTTCCACAACATATAAATGAGATCAGAAAAGTGGCAGGTTATATGATGGATGTGCAAAAATCAGTAGTATTTCTGTACACCAATAATGAGCAATCTAAGGAGGATATCAAGAAAAAAAATCCCATTTACAATAGCAAAAGAAAGAGTCAAATTCTTAAGATAAATTTAACTAAAGATATAAATGAATTATACACAGAAAACTATACAATACTGTTAAAGGAAATCAAAGAAGACTTAAATAAATGGAACAGTATTCCCAGTTCATGGATATGAAGGCTAAACATGATTAGATGTCTATCCTACCCAAACTGATTTACAGATTTAATGCAATCTCAAAAAAAATTTCAACAGCTTTTTTTACTGAATTTGGAAAGCTAACTATGAAATTTATTTGGAAGAGCAAGGGGCCCTGAATAGCCAAAGATATATTGAAAAAGAAAAATGACATCAGAGGAATCACACTACCTGATTTTAAAACATACTAGAAAGCTAGAGTGGTCAGAACTGCATGGCATTGGCACAAAGATACACATACTGGCTAATGGAACCGAATTGAGAATTCTACTATAGATTTCCACATATACAGTAACCTGTCATTTGACAAGGCCATCAAGCCCACTCAACTGGGAGAGAATGGCCTCTTCAACAAATGGTGCTTGGTGAACTGGATATCCATATCCAAAAGAATGAGAAAGGGACACTACCTCACACCTTATACAAAAATTATCTCAAGATGTATGAAAGATACAAATATAAGTTCAAGACAATAAATCTTCTAGAAGATAATCTACAGGATCTTGCATCAGGAGCTAGTTTCATAAACTTTACACCCAAAGAATGAGCAACAAAAGAAAAAATAGATAAATGGGACCTCCTCAAAATTAAAAACTTTTGCACCTCAAAGGAGTTTGTCAAGAAAGTGAAAAGGCAGTCTATTCAGTGGGAGAAAATATTTGATAACCATATATCTGATAGGAGCCTAATATCCAGCATATATAAAAAATCCTACACTTTGAAAATAAAAAGACAAGCAATCCATTTAAAAAATTGGCAAGTGATTTGAACAGCCACTTCTCCAAAGAAGAAATACAAATGGCTAATCAGCACATGAAAAGATGCTCAACATCACTAGATATTATGGAAATGCAAATCAAAACTACAATGAGATACATTTTTACACTCATTAGACTGGTGGCTATAAAAAAAACTGAGGACTACAAGTGTTGCAGAGGTTGTGGACAAACGGGAACACTTATCCACTGCTGGTGGAAATGTAGAATGGTGCAGCCATTGTGGAGGACAGTTTGATGTTTCCTTAGGAAGCTAACTATAGAACTGCTATATGATCCAGCAATCCCACTGTTGGGTATATGCCCAGAAAAACTGAAAACAGGGACATGAACAGATATATGCACAACAATGTTCATAGCAGCATTATTCACTCTTGCCAAAAGTTGTCAACAACCCCAATGTCCATCAACAGATAAATGGATAAACAAATTGCGGTACTGTTGTTGTCAGGGTGCAGCACAAAAGAAGAGTCAGACAAGTTGATGCATATGAAGAAGAGGGCTGCAGCTCACTCAGGCAAAAAACAAAAAAGGGGGAGATATTGGAGAAGATGCTGAGAGTCAGAGCATAAAGGGTTAAGCATTCAACATGCATAAACTTTTATTTCTTAATCATTTAAGATTCTTAGTAGCATGATTAGAATGACCCCAATTTCTCCATTTTGTATAGTTTGAGGCATAGGCAAAAACAAATCACTATTTCCCATTTGGGCTGTGGGGTAATACATTAACTTTTAATTTTAATACTTGCATTGGTTCTCTTGTTAATATTATAATTAGAATTGGGGATGTTGCTTACAGTGTTGAATATAAATTTGATTTATTGTTGGCTGCTTTACAGAAATGGGAATGTGGGCTGGCTTGACCCATCCAAGAAAAAAACAAAGAAAGCCTTAGCAAGTTTTAAAACAAAGTGATAGTGACATAACTGGATATTAGCCCCTTGTAACAAACCAGCAATATTTGGGACCACTGCATTCTGCAGGGGTGTTATTTTATTTTACTATAATTTACTGTTATGCACTACCCTGGCAGCCTTTAATGGCTGCTTTCTTTTTGTAACAACAGTTTTAAAAGACCAAGTTATTTGTGACAGTTTGAAATAAAAGCTACTATTTAGAATTTGACTTTGACAAAGCAGGTTTGAACATTGTGTTCCTTTTAAAAGTGATAAGACCTGTTTCTCCATGGAAATAATAAGATTAAAGTACAAGAAGTTATTTTAATAAAACAGACTTTCTTTATTGCATACTGATTATTTAAGGGAAAAACTTTGTAAACTTTTATTAAAACAGACTACTGACTTGAGAAACTTTGAGAAAGAATAAAACTTTAACTTTATATTATTATGTTGTTTGACATTAAAGCTTTTAAATTCTTAAAGATAGACTGCTTAAATTTACTTAGCTTTGACCACAAAAATTCCTTTTCCACACACCTTCTGCACTTTCTGTATTCCTTTAACTTTCGTCCTGCATTTTACTCTTTCTTAATAACCAATCATTTTATTTTAGGACAAAATTATTGTCCTTTTCCTTAAGAATAAAAACACATTCTATATACCTTCCATACTTAAGTTACTAAAATGATTTTGGAAACTGTTTTCAAGCAAACTTCTGACAGTGTACAATTACCATCAACATTAAACAAACTTGTTAGAATGATAATTTAAATTGGTTGCAT
>JAQZBX010021971.1:0-31895 GCA_029593785.1 Cabassous unicinctus | reverse complement strand
CTGCCCCTCCTCTCCCTGCCCCAAAAATGTCCAGTGGCCACTGGCTCTACCTCACTGCTACAATTTATTCCATTGCTTGAATCACAATATGTCTACAACAGAACACCACCAAGTCCACTCTAGTCCATAGCTCCTCCCCCAATCCTGAGGGGCCTTGGATGGTGATGTCCACTCCACCTCCAAGTGAGAGAGGGCTTATATCCCATGGATACAGTGGATGGGATTATCTTGCCGGCAGCTGCAGGCCCTCTCCATTCCCTGGGGTGGCCGTTGCCCATCATCATCTCCTCCTTCATCGAATATGAAGCCAAAATAATAACAAAATACAATTAATAGGAAAAAGAAATTATAATGATAATTTTAAATGCAAGAGATAACTACAAGGAGACTCAGAAAAAATAAAAAGGAAACTAAACTAAAAGTAAAATATAATTAGTTGATTGGGACATTTGAAAAAATGGGGAAAAAAGGAAAAATAAAAAAAAATCCTTTTTTTAAAAGAAATTATTCTTTTTTCCTTTTATCACTGTAATATCGGATGTCCAGTGTATCGTGACACCTTCACCCTCTCATTCCCCAGTGTCTCCCAAATTTCAATTTAATTTTCAAAGAAGTTTTAGGTCACAGCAAAGTCACACATGGAATACTAGAGACTCCCATATACCCAAACTCCCTCCCCCTTCCCCACCCCTTATTAATACCTTTATTTTTTTTTATGAATGTTATCATTGTTATAACTGCTATACAGATAGTAAAATATAGCAACTAAAATTTTTCAGTGGTTTACAGTATACTTTACAATTTAGACTGTACAGTTTAATAATTTTTGATGATATTTACCATGTCCTGTGTCCATTAATGTAAGGTAATGAAGATATTTTCCATGACCACTGTATACCCCATTTGATCTTTTCTGTTCCTTCCTCCACTCCCCCTGGGGCGTATGAGTCTTCCCTGTCTTGGCTCATGGTATGACAAGATTCATATTTACATGTCCTGGGTATTCTAACCTGTCCTTCCTAATCTACCCACCTGTTAATCTTGCACCACCAAACTCAGTAAAATCTCTACCCACCTGTCCTATCTTTCAATATGTAGCTATACTCTTTCAATTTACCATAGATAATGTCCATATGGGTGATGGCTCACAGCCTACCCTTCTCTCTTTCTTCCTTGCTAGACTTTCTTTCGGTCAGTGGTTCTCAGAAACTGTTATCTTACATCAATTCAAATCAATGAGGTCATAAACTGTTCTTCCTTCAATGCCTGGCTTGCTTTACTCAACATAAGTAGACACACACTTTTTTACAGAAATTAATACAAAATAATTAATAGATCTAAATATAAAGCACAGAACTATAAAACTTTTACCAAAAAACATGGAAGAAAGTCTAGGAATCCATGCAGTTGGCAAAGAATTTTTAGATACAATACCATAGTAATAATTTATGAAAAATGATAACATGTACTTTATTGAAATTAAGTACTTCTTTTCTACTAAAGACCCTGCAAAGGCAATGAAATTTCATACCATACACTTTAATGAAATTCTTGCAAAATCCTCATATCTGACAAAGGGCTATTATACAGAATGTACAAAGAACTCTGACAACACAAGTATAACAACATTTAACAATCCAGTTAAAATTGGGCAAAAGGTCTAGTCAGACACCCCATCAAAGAAATTAGACAGAGGCCAAAATGTAGTATTAAAAGGGAATTAAATGGAAAAAATACAATTGATATGACCTATGGACTGTGGTTAACAGCAACATTGTAATATTCATGGATCTATGCCAAAGAGGTAATGTGTTGATTATAGGGCGTGTGGACAAAGTGTGCCAAATGTATGCTAAGGATCATGGTTGGTGGTAATAGTCTGATGATATTATCTCAACATCTGTAACAAATGTTCCTCCATGGTGTGGTGTGCTAATGAAAGGGTATTGTAAGGAAATTGTACACATGTGCATGATTGTTTTGTAAGTTCACAACTTCTGTAATAAAAATATATTTAATAAATAATAATAATAAGGATAAGTTGGGGAGGAAATACACCAAATGTTAGATATGAACTATAATTAGTAGTAAGATTTTGATGATATTCTTTCATAATCTCTAACAAATATCTCACATCAATGCAAGGTGCTGGTGTTGGGTTGATGTATGGGATCCTTGTATGAAGTTACGCATGTTTGTTTTATAAGTTCACATTTACTGTGCACTTACTATTTATGTACATCCATGTATGAAAGGTATACTTTGATAAAAAAAATTTTAAAAATGGAATTAGAGGAGAAGGGTCAGGAAATGGGTGCTTTACCCCTTTCCCTCTGATTGCTGAGAAACTTGGAGAAGTGGTGACATCTGAATGGAGCTGGACTCGTCAGCAATTGTGGCTTTAGAGTTGACATCATAGAACTCCAGCATAAGTATCGGCAACCACAGCATCTTGTCCACCCAGATTTCTCCAGCCCTCGGAGGTCTCAGAATGAAAAGGACTTCTCAGAGAAACAGTCAATGTGGTCAATGATGCATATAGGATTCTTCTAGCCCCCTGAGCAGGGCACTGTAACTTATAAGCTAAACTCCATGGAATAGAGATCCACAAAGGGACATATTATGAAATGGACAGAGAATTTTTCATCAAAATAATGGAAATCAATGAAAAACTCACAGAAGCTCAAAGTGAAACTGCCAAAAAGAGATTGAATCCATTGTTGGATATGGTTGTGGTGTGCCCACAGTGTTATCAGGCACAAGCCTGGCACTGAGAATAAGGCAGTGGACAAGAAAGACATGGCCCAGGCCTTCAGGGAGTTTATGTGTTATAGCTGTAATACAGTTTATGTATTACATGTCCAAAATGGAGTTCATGAGGATCCTTCCTACACTTTACTAAGATTAATTCCTAAACTTCCCCCCATACACATACCTGCTAAGGTCCAGCAAAACAGAAAGAATATACTGACAATCTGAACAAAGCTTTTGAGCGGGATGACTTTGAAAAGCCAAGGAAATTATAACAAAGATGAAAAACTTTTCAAATGTGAAAGAAAAGATAAATTTAAAGAAGATTACACTCTAATTGTTTTGAATTTAAAAGTTTTATACACAAAGTTCTGATATATTTTTTAAAAAAGAATATGAAAAGATATTCAACATAATTTGTCTTATGAGAATTGCAAATTAAAACAACAATGAGGTACCACTACCCATGGGTTAGGCTAAAATTAAAAAACAAAACAAAACTGATAAACCCTTTTGCTGGTGAAGTGAGAACAACACACTAACACCACTGCTGGGGGATATCCAAAGGGGCATAGCCACTTTGGAACACAGTTAAACTGTTTCTTACAAAGCAAACTTAGCCTTACCAAAGAAACCAGAAAATATGCTCCTTTCCATCTACCCAATTGATTTGAAAATAAATTACAAAAAAAACCTACACACAAATGATCATTCCAGTTTCATTCATTATCATCAGAACCTGGAAGCAACCAAGATTTCTTTCACCACGTGAATTGACAAACAAAAGTGGTACAGACATACAATGGATTGTATTATTAGTTACTTTCCTTTATAAAAAAATTCCACTTTTGCTCTATATTTTCTGAAATTATCTCAACTTAATCTTCTAAAGTTTTTACTCAAATTATCAATATTAGTTTTCAATATTCTCTTTCTGATCTGCACCTTTCTGTTATAGCATTCTTTTCTATTCTGGACTTTAGATCAGTTTTGTTATTCTTTTTTTACTCCTTTTCTCAATAACTTATTAAAATGTAATTTATTTTAATAGCATATTAAAAGATTTTTATTCCATATGTACCTGTACTTGTAGCTGATTTCATATCCATGTACTTGTTTGCTTATCCTTGCTTTGGAATCTGTATTTTGTTTTTGCAGATTTCCTCAAAATTTGTAATATTAGTAAGGTTTAATAGTTTGAAAAATGTCACAAAGAAAACAGATTATTATATACATTATCAAGGTTTCTTGATTTGTGGAAAGATCTGGAAAGAACCCACAGTTAACCATTTATTTTTATAAATCTCATATTGGTCAGTTTTAATAAGATACCTTTTATCTCTTCATGCCAGGAAACTGTAAGACTGATTATGACTCTCCTGAAATTTCTATAGTGAAATCTGTCTGGAGCTCTCACTCTCCTGGTTGTGTAAATTCTGGTAACCCTCCTGTCCAGTTGCACCTTGCCTCTGTGTTCACAAGATTTCATGTCCCTGAACATGGAAGCAATCCCACCCAACTCAAGTAGAAAGGCAATTTCCATTACACTCATGGAGTGAAGAAAGGGACAAATAATTCTTTTCCTGGGGTAGAGACAGATAATGTGAAATTTAGGCACAAATAAAAAGTTGCTAAAAGATTCTGGTTCTACAAGATGGAGATCCATGTTCTTCTCACCATCCTTCCTCAAGACACTTGAGTACCCATAAGATCACTGGCCATTTACATCAGGACAATGGGCAGTGTTTGGGTAAGAGAAAACAGTCAATGGTGCTATTAGCTCAGATATCAGAGGCTGAATTCACAGGCAGGGATCTGGCCTGGAGTTGCCTGTCACAGCTCCTCCTTGAGATAGCAGGTTGGGGAGGGTCTGATAAGCATTGGAGATCAGTCCTCCTTCTCATATGGAATGTGATCCTCCATCCATGCAGCCTTGGGGCCAAGGATCCAGGGAATGGTGAGAGGCCCTTGTTCTGTGCAGACAAAGCAGGTGCTCTGTGAAGGCAGAGCAGGGCAGAGTGGGGTCTCTAATAGGAGAGACCCTGCTTAGAATTTTCTTCATCCCACACACCCTTGCTCTGTGCCCACTTGCTGATGGGGCTGACTCTGCCTCTCCTTGAAGTTGTTGCAGTTCCCGAGGTCGTACAATCTGAGAGATGCTTTGTCCACCTCTTTACCTTTGTCTCCCATCCTAAGCTTTGATGCAGGCTCTTCTCCATTATGACGGGTTGTTTCATGTTGGGTGTCCTTCTAATGTGTTTACATAGATGAGGTCATTTTCTTATATCAATGCTGGGCTATGGCTCATAAAGTTATCCCCTACTGTGGTTGGAGACTCTGGGAGATGGGTGACAGGTGACCAGGGTTGAACAGGAAATAGACTCCATGCAGTGCAGCCTCCATGCTGTGAACCCCACATGCTGCCCTGTGGGGTGGGGGCAGCTCTCTGTGCTCAGACTGCAAAACTACCCACTAGAGACACAAGTCTAGAGGATGGCAAGGCCAGGCCTGGAGCCCAGGTCAACCAGGGCCAGCTTGTTTGTCCCCAACATGCAGCACAGGTATACCTTGGAAACTCAGTAACCTGCTCAGCCTGTAGTACCCACAGTGAAGACACATGTAAATCACCCTGGAGCCTCACAGAAGAAATCCCTGTCACAGGCTAGGCATGTATTGGGTCTTCATCTTCGAGATGGCCATGCAGATGCTGGGGCTCCTCCTTTGCCTACTGGCAGCTCCCATGGGTAAGTATCTTGGGGATCCAAGTGTTAAGAGGGGCTTGATTGTGGGGTAGGACAGACTCACAATAACTCTCCTTGTCCTCAGGTATTCTGTCTTTCACCCTGAAGGATTTGGGCCCAGGACTGGTGAAGGCCTCACAGACTTTCTCCCTCACCTGCTCTTTCTCTGGGGGCTCCATCCAGTTGGAACTGGATCCACCAGCATCCTAGGAAAGGGCTGGAGTGGATGGGGTAATGGGATCAGGGTACAGGATATAAGCCAGCTTTCCAAGGCCACATCTCCATCACTGCTGACACATCCAAGAATGAGTACTATCTGCAAATGAGCTCCATGAATGGAGAGGACATGGCCACTTATTACTGTGGAAAACACACAGTGAAGGGAAGGCAGTGTGAGCCCAGACACAAACTTTCCTTGCAAAAGAGAGATGGGCTGCAGGGGTTGCTGAAGACCAACAAGGACAAGACAGCCTCAGGAGCAGGTGCAGGGAGGGGAAAAGTTTCCTGTCAGCGTCTGGGGCTTCCTCTCCTGAAAGCCTAATTCCCTGAGGACTTGTCTTCCCCTTGCCTGGGTTCTCCTTCATTGTAGTCCCCAGTGCAGTTTCAGGACAATTCAGAGCCTGCATTTATTTCACAACAAGAGGGAAATGAGGTCACTTCCCCAGCCTCTCCTTCCTCTTACTTATGTCTTTTACCATATCCCAGTGTGATTTTTGCAGCGTATTTGAACTAGTATATCAAGCACCACTTGGAAACCACAGATATTCTGTGACCAATAATGCCTTTCTGTTCTTTCTAAAAATTAAATCCAAGTTAGGGAAAGAATGAGAAATTAAACTTTCATTTTTCTTTGTAAAATGGATTTTATATCTTTAAAGTCTTGAATTCACAGAAAAGCTGAGAAAATATAGAGACTTCATATAGATCCAATTAATATTTTCTACTGTTAATCTCTTTTATATCTATGATACATTAATCAAAACTAAGCTACCATTAATAATAATGATAATAAAGGATAGACATTTTTGGATTTCACCCATTTTCCATGTATATTCTCTTTCTTATATTGGATACAATCCTGTACACCATGCATTTCTGAATGTCTAGAAGAATATTTGATTTTTGGATCCTCTTCTTTGCCTGGTGACAGCTCTCCAAATTGAGTGACTCTCACTTGGGACATGTGTCCATGGGGATGGCTGTGATTGCTGTGACTGAAAGGGTTTGATCCTTCTTCCTTCCTGGTGCCCTATTCCAGGTGGAGCTGCATAAGCCAAGCCCAGGAGGAGTGAAGGCCCCACAGAACCTCTTTCTCATCTGCTCTGACTCAGTTTACATCTTAAAAACCAGTATTTACTGCTAGCATTGGATTTGCCAGCTCTCAGGAAGGAGCTCATTGGATGGAACAACAGGTTATTATGGAGTCAGAAAATACAACCCACCCTTCCAGAATCACACTAAATTTCCAGGGACACTTCCAAGAACCAGTTATGATTACAGCTGAGCTCCATGACTGCCAAGAGCCCTGTGATATATTACTGTGCTGCAGAAACACAGAGAGGGGATGGCAGGTGAACTCAGACAGAAACCTTCCCTGCAGGGCACAGAAGGAAGTTGAGCTAAAGGGGCACTCAGGACTCATTGAGTACAGGGGACCAGCCCAGGAAAGGGCAAATGTTCTGCCAGGATCTGAGTTTTCCTCACTGCTACAATTTGGAAACTAACACTAAATGATGGTAATCCAATTCATTTCACTACAATAATCAAGACTGCCATGGAGGGATAGATAAATAGATCAATGGAAGAAAATATGTGTGCTATGGATAAAGTAAGAATTAAATATAAAAGTGAATGCTGAACTGATTTAAAAAATCTGATAAATTGTACCTCACTCAAATAAAATATATTTGAAAAAGTCATCTGAAAGAAATGAATAGAAAGCACGAAATTTCAAGAACATAATAAAAATATATATTACTTAAACTGATTTATCAAAATATATACCATCTTTTACTACACAAAAAAAGAATGCAACACAATAAAATGGGAGAAAATATACAACAGATATAGGAATAAATGAACACATGAATAGAGGCTCAGTATCCTAAATTTTGAATAACCATATGTGCCAGGAACTTCTCTCCTATGTACTTACCAAAAGTGTTGAAAACAGGCATCAAACAAATGCTAATACAAGAATGGTCATAGCAGTACTATTCACAATTGCCAAGAGAAGAATACATCCCAAAGGTCCACCAATTGATGAATTGATAAAAAATTATGGTATAGTCATACTGTAGAATAATATTTATATGGAAAAAGAAATGCAGGTCAGGTAAATGCTTCATTATGGATAATCCTAGAAAACATTCTGCTAAATGAAAGAAACCCGTCTCACAAAACTACCAATTGTAGGATTCCATTTATATGAAATATCTAGAATACCTAAGTCCTTAGAGAGGAAAAGCAGATTAGTGAAAGCCAGGGCCTGGGGAGAAGAGAAAATGGGAAGTGACTAGTTAATCTGTTAATCTGTTGTGATGTAAATATTTTGGAACCAGATACAGATAATGGTTATACAATCTTGTGAATGTACTCAATGTCACTGTATTTCACACTTAAAAATTGTTTTAATTTTATGTTATATTAATTTCATCTAAATAAAAAAATACAAAACTTCAGCCTCTGCACATGAAAACTTAAAAGAGGAATTAAAAACAGTGCAAACAAAAACAAAACCTCTAAATTTTATTGTCTGCAGGTGCACAGTACCTTGATGACCCTTAAAGGAGAGAGTGAAGATATGACTGTAATAGGAGGTTAGTAGTAGGTACTGGAAGGAAGCAGGGGCTCTGATGGTCATGGGGCACATGTGGGAACTGGCCACATCCTACTCTCTGACTGGTTGGGAGCAATATCAATAAACAGCATATAACAATTCACTAAGATGTATAATGTTTGTTCCTCTGTTCCTTAAAATATCGTGTAAAATAACAATAAAATATAGAATATATCAAAGACTCATCTATTATTCAGCTGCCCACATTTCTTCTCCAATCTTATCAAGTTGCAGCCTAGACACATTGACACTTTTAAAACCAAACATATAAAACTTTATGGATACTGCTACCATTCCCTTCCATAAGAAAACCCAGTGGTCCATTGCATCAATCATATTATACTGCTGGTATATTGTGAGCAAGAATTAGTAACTACTCTAGATTTATTGGTAAGACATTTGTGTATCTGAAGGTGGGAAATGAATATGACAAAATACAGGGACCTTCCACCTATGCAGTATTTCTGGGCATCCAGTGGTGTGAGCCTTCTAAAGATATCTCATCTAAGGGGATGGATAAAATTCCTCATTTTATCTGTCCTACAACAAAAAGAAAAGAAGTTCAGGTAAACCACTTAGCATTTGAGAGAAAACATATTCCTCATTTTTGTTTTTTCCTCCGGTCTACTTTACATATGACCTAAAATATTACTAGTATTCATGGGTACCTGAACAAAAACTGACTCTACCAAAGGCACAGGCTATCTTGCAAGCTGCTCTTCCAATTTGTCTACAGGATCCACCAGTTCTAACAGGGAAAAAGTGCCAGGACAGATAGAGATATTGTGAGTAAACTTTGGCAGGCTTGTTTAAGTGAGTCACAGGGCATATCCTTAGGATTTTGGAGCAATGATCTGCTATCCTTTGAGAAATAGATTTTTGGTTGCTACTGGCTCTTAATATAGACTGAAGATTAGTCACAGACCACATGGTACCATGTGACCTGAGCTGCCCATCTTGAACTGGATTTGACTGGGGATAAAGGACTGAGACTGGATTACATACAGTTCTGTGCAATATGCAGACACTACCAGAATGCTGAGATCTACAGCACTATAGCCCCATTCCATCACATCCTAGAAGGACTCTGCAAAGGGCAATCAATCTCATCCAGATCTTTAAGCAGTTCAACTAGTTGCTTAAATTGCTTAGAACAGTAATTTCTAGAGTTGCCTATGCATATGCATTTTTCAGTTGAGCCCATGGTTTGGCTGGATTGTTAGGTACTTGGAAGGAACAATGTTGGAAAAGTGATGATAAGGATGTCTGTGAGGGAATAATGTAGATAGACATTTATGAATGTGCAAAATGACGATATTAGCATCCTAAGTGGGTGTTCAATGAATAGTGATATCATCAGAGAAGGATTTTAAAAATCAAGGCTTAGGATGATCCATTCTTTGGGCATAAGTCTGCCACTTTCCACAATCTTCTCATTCCTCAATGGACTCAATAACTAAGTGGACAAGGTAGCAGTGATAGAGATTATTCCAGGGATCAGCTTGCTAAGGGCTAATGGAATATGGAATTGGTAGTGAGAGAAGTCAGTTTTAAATACCAGTTACTACCATTTTAGTCAAAGAAGTGAGCAATATAATTGTTTTGAGTAGTTCTTCCTTTATATGTGCTCAATATGTGCATGTGTATATCTTTGCTTGCTTACCCCTATTATCATCATCATGTAGCATAAATTGTATTAACTTTACATCAGAATATTTAAGTTAAAGGACATCAAGGGTGTCTTTAAGAAATATCATCCAAGATCTTACATTATTTTCCCTGGAAAGAGTTAGTGAATTATGGATTGTACACAGAAGAGTGTATCATGCTAAAAGGAAGTTCAGCTTTGTTATTATTCCATTCTCTGTTAGTTGGTTACCTTTTCCTGGGTATAACTGGATTGCACAAAGCAGCCATTACTAAGCTGTGCCCTGCCTTTATGGCTGTGTTACTTCTATATTAACTTTATTTGGAAGTTAAGCATATTTTAAGGAGAGGCATATGGGTTCAGGGTTGACAAGGTATGGACAACTTACTAAAATTACAATCATGATGTTACTAATAAGGAATGGCATGAGGAAAATCAAATAAGTGGCACCAAACATGCTTCCCCACATGGGTATTTAAAAAATCAACCAGAATACATTATAGCCAACATTTTCAGGGACTATACACATACTATATATTCCACTTTTTATTCCATCTATGTATACACACACACACACACACACACATATATATATATATAATGGCTGGGGTAGTGGCATAATGAGCATATTTCCAAAGCCATCCTTGATCCTTGGCTGAATCTGAATCCCTGACAAGCTTATTCATGGTATTTCCTGTTTGGGAGTAGAGGAAGCTGGGCTTGGTGAGGGGGCATACCAGGGAGAGGACTGTGTTCTCCAATGGCTCAAGCATCCTCCTCCTCCCAGGGTGCCCCTAAGACAAGGACCTTCTACATCCACTTTCATTTTACATACTGAGTTACCTCCCAGATGCAAATCTCCACTAGTGCATACAGATGAAACCACAGCACACATTTCCTTAAATTTAGGTTTCTTCTGTATCAGGAAATACATGTTCTGAGCATCATAGACCTCATGCACAAGAACATGAAAGCCTTGTGGTTGTTCCTCTGTCTGTTGGTGACTCCCAGATGTGAGTTCCTCAGGAATGCAGACAAGAAGGTAATGGGGATGTGGCACCTGAGCACATGACTCACTGTGGTTCTCATTGTCCTCAGTTGCCCTGTCCCAGGAGAAAATGCAGGAGTCAGGACCTGGCCTGGTGAAACCCTCACAGACTCTGTCCCTCACCTGCACTGTCTCTGGATTCTCTTTAAGTAGTTATGAAATGGATTGGATCCACCAGGCTCCAGGAAAGTGCCTGGAGTGGGTGGGTGTAACAGAGAGTCGTGGAAGTAACCAACTCTTCAGTCCCAACTCAGCATCACCAGGGACACCTCTAAAAATGAAATTTATTTAAAGCTGAGCAGCCTGAGAGCTGAGGACACAGCCACATATTACTGTGTGAGAGACACAGTGAGAAGAAGTCAGGGTGAGCCCAGACCAAAACCTCTCCTTGGGCCTCATGAGAGGGCTGGCTGCTTAGCGTGTTAGCAACCACCAGGAGAAACTCAGGGGACAACCCCAGCTGCAGGTGCAGAGAGGTGCTGGGGTTGAGTCTCCTGGCCCTTCCCAGGGTTTCCTGTTCCTTCTCCACATCATGTAACCCAGAGAGAACAGCCAATGGATCTTTAATAAGCAGTGTTATGATGTATGCAAGATTCAATCTCAGAACTGTTTTTTAGTGTTATACTTCTGTGTTGAAATACAATACACATACATACTATTTTAACATTATATGTTATATGTGAAGAAGGTAATATTAGCATAAAGAACTTGTCACCCCTCCCTAATTCTCCCCACACAACCTCAGGTTTCTGATTGCAGAGCTCACCTGACAGAACTCACAGGGATGCAGACCTACTCAGATGTGTTCTTGGACCTCATATTCCAGCACATCCTGGGAAGCAAAGGAAAGCATGGCTGCAACTGCTGCCACCCTGCCCTGCATCTCCATGTGAGAAACAGCTTTCTCATGGTGTATCATGTGTCTAAGAATGAGTCTTCCTGTTTCTTGTTGTGTAAGCTCAAGTGCAATTATAGGTTCCAGTCCAAGGGCAAGCACAACCTTCCTGAACACAAATATCACCTGAAACCTACCTGGCTCCTTACCTCTTGTAATCTCAGATCTAAGTTTCCTGGGGAAAGGTTGGGATATGAGAAAATGGAGTGCTGTGAACACTATCCAAGTTGCCCCTGTCTCATCTCCAAATGCAGCCATTGACCCATAATGTATTTCTGTACACTCCCTAGGATACAGAAACTTTTTCCAATAGTTTCCTTCCAAGTTGCATTGTCTTTTTTCACCAGTGTCTTCAACTACCTATTTCCAAGTCCTATTTCTGCATGTTGAAGGTTTCATTCCACAGTGAGGAGAGGGGAGGTAGTTCTGCACATATTTTCCATGATAGCCTCTGTTACCTCTATCTTTCTATTCGATCCCAACAATGGCCAATAGAATACTAGTTTTGATTGCTTTCCACATGCAGGTTATTTCTTTGTTCTGTAGTGGAACTGAAGATGTTGCTGTGGGTGTATTTCTATAATGGATGTTGCCCACCCAAACACCACTTTGGGAGAGAAGTTTGGTTTGCTTTGCAGGTTGTGCTGGTTTTTTTTTTGTTGTTGTTGTTTGTTTGTTTAATTTTCCCTAATTCTGGTGGAAAAGCATGCAATCCAGTAGTGATCTGGATCCTGGGAGTTTCACTCTAGCAAATTTACCAGTAGTTAAATTTGATTTTATCAAAATTAATAACTAGTGATTTAAAGAAATCAACATTAAGAGTATAAAGATAGAACCAATTGAATGGGAGAAAACATTAAAAATTTATACATCTAATAAAGAATTTATATCTAGACTATGTTAATTACTTACATCTCAATATAAATGACACAAAGACATACAAAATGGCTAATAAGTAAGTGAAAAATAGTGTTGCATTATATATCATCATGGAACTATAAATCTAAATTACAATGCAATACCATTTCATAACCATTAGATGGGCTAGAATAAAAAAAAATAGGATAGTGACACATATTTGAAAATATGTGGAGAAATTGGAATCCTGCTGTAATGCTAATGGGAATGTTAAATGATGAAGCTTCTCTTAAAAACTGACCTGCAAGTCCTCAAATTATTAAATAAAAATTGTAAGAACCTACAATTCCACTTCCAGGACTAAATGCCAAAATATTGAAAACAGGGATTCAAATATAAATTTGTACACCAAAATTCACAGCAGCATTATTCACAATAGCGAAACTTTGTAGGTAATCCAAATTTCCAACCACGGATGAATGAATGAACAAATGGATACACACAACGGAATGCCATTCATCTGGTCAAATGGAAAACTCATGCTATAACAAGAATGAACATTGAAATGTGTTTTTAGCCTGAATAGTCCAAATCCAAAGGGAAAAGGATTGTATGATTTCTCTTACATCGAATGCCTAGAATATGCAAGTTCATAGACAACAAAAGTAGATTAGAGATTACCAGATTCTGGATTGAATGGGGAGTTAATTCTAATAGTAGGATTTCATGAAAAATTTTGGTATGTTTGTTGGTGCTTCTTGCACAAAATTGTGAATTTAATGAATATCTCACAATTATACACATGAAAGTGGTTTAAGTAAGAATTCTGTGTTTTAAGTATGTCACACAAATAATTGATATTATTGCAAAATAGAAATGAAGTATTGATATTCAGCTATCACATGATTAATCTTGGAAAACGATATAACTGAAAGAAGCTAGCCATGAACTTTCACATAACTTATTATTTCTTTCATATTAAAGACAACAATAGAAAAATCTATAGAGATAAATTAGATTTATTGTATATTAGGGCTATATGGGAGGTAGAAGGATTGGAGGAAGATAGGTAGAAGGTACGTTTTTTCCTTATGTGTTAATGAAAATATTCTAATATTGACCCTGGTGATGGTAGCACATATTGTTTAAACAATAGCCATCACATTATATGCTTTAAAGGGAAGAACTTTATATTATATGATTTATATTTTAAAAATTAATTTTTAAAGAAGCTTAATTGTTCCTTGGAGAGAAGGGGAGGGTTAGGAGGCAGAAATTATTGAGTAATGAGTGAAACCATTTAGGAGTTCAAAATTGGGGTGGTGGTGATAGTTACACATGTGTACATATATGTAAATACTTACCAAATGTTACTCTTAAATATGTGAGGATTTTCATATTTCAATTGTGCTTCAATAATGCTAAAAGAAATAAAAAATGGATAGATGAAGAGGTTGGAGAGAGAGTGAGATAAATCATGACCTGTGAAATTCCAGACAGTACTTTAGTTCACCTCCTGACCACTGTTTATACATTTATATATATTCTTTAGGTAGACGCTAAGGAGGGAGCAACATCTTGCAGTATTCTCATTACACAAAGGGGGATGCTACAAATCTATCTAGACATGCCCCACTCTGTCCTGGAGTTGGTTCAGGGAACCATTGAGTCTAGTGGTGAGGAGCACAGGGCAGACACTGGGGCTCACTCTCAGCTGACATAGACTTGGGCATGTAGTCCCACCATTCGCACTTTCTGTTTGAATTTTTACATCTGTAAAATAGAGGTGACACTGATACCTTCTTCTTTTTTTATGCCATTCTCATTCATTCACATTTTATTTTCTGTCTCTCTATTTCTTTTTTTAAATTTTTAATTTTTTAAAAAGATACTTAGATTACATAACTGTTACACACAAAAAATAGGGATTCCCATATGCCTCACCTCCCACACCTCTCATAACCTCCCACATAAACATCCTTCATTAGTGTAGCACATTAATTGCAATTGACAAACACATCCTGGGGCTTTGCCATTAAGCATGGACCATAGTCCACATTGTAGACCACACTTTCTCCCACACAGTTCCGCATGTTATATGATGATATAAAATGGCTTATATCTGTCATTGCAATCTCACTCAGGAGAATTCCCAAGTCCCAAAAAAAGCCCCTGTATTACAATTGCTTTTCCCTCTCCCTGCCGACAGAGCCTCCAGTGGCTACTGGCTCCACATCAATATTGTAATATCTTCCATTGCTTGAATCACAATATGTCTATAGAATACCATAATGTCCACTCTAGTCCATAGCTCTTCCCCCCATCCTGAGGAGTCTGGGATGGTGATGTCCACTCAACATCCAATTGAGAGGGGGCTTATATCCCATGGGGAAGATGGATGTGATTAGCCTGACTGCAGCTGCAGGCTCCCTCTATTCCCTGGGATGGCCATGGTCCATCATTATTTCCCCATCAGTTGTCCTGGGTGAGTCCAATGAGCTCTAGAGTAGGAGTTGCTGTTCCACTGTGGTTCTGGGCCAGCTGGCACATGGACAGCCCAAAGCCTCAAGTCTCTGGATGTACACCTACAAACTCCAACACAAGATACAGGTTTGAATAGAAGGGACAGATTAGGCATGTGCAGGGAAGACATAATTGAGTCCAACTCTTTCACTTTCAGGAGCACAAACTCTAAAGAAGGGCCCACTGGTAAGACACCAAACTACAGAACCATCTGCCCTGACATAGGACCTGGATGTGTCCAGAGCCCTCAGGAGCCCCACTATTTGGGCAAGATATCCACTTGGGAATTCTATGAGATCCTACTGAGATGTGTGTAAGTGTTACCACTGGGATGATCTCCTGAAACATTTTGAAGTATCTTAGTCATATAAACTCATTTGTTTTTACATTTTCCCCCTTTTATTCAAGGTCTTTTTCCAGTTGCATTGCCAGTTGGCACTTGGTTGCAATCCTTCGGTGCCAGGGAGGCTCATCCCCAGGAGTCATGTACCATGCTGGGAGGAAAGTAATGAATTCATATGCTAAGCTTGGCTCAGAGAGAGGCCACATTTGAACAACAAGGAGGCATTCAGGAGGAAACCCTTAAGCACCCCATAACAATAGGCTAAGTTTCAATTCCAAGAGCATAGACTCATAAGGCTAGTCATCAATATCAAGGGCTCATCAGTGGATCATCCTCCTGCACCAGTCACTGCCCCTGCACTTGGGGGACTATTGTTGCTCCCTTAAAGAATGTGGCAGAGCTCTCCAGGATGGGAATTAAGTATTCTCTCATTTATTGAGTGGTTCTCCACCCACTGTGACAATACCCTGTGGACATTTGAATATTTTTTTATACTTTATATTTATGCTCTGGTGAACTTTCTCCCATGCATCCCCCATCCCCGACACCCCACACCAACAATCTTCCCCTGCGCCAATTGTATCCCTTCTGTGATCCAAAGCTTCTTCAAAAATGAAGCCATTACAATAGCTGAATAAAATTAATAGGAAAATTAAATAATAATGATAAGTTTAAACGTAAGAGATAAAATACATAAAAATTTCTAAAAACAAAAACAAAAACAAAATTAAATTAAAAGTTTGGGATATTAGAAAAATGAAAAATATAAAAAAATTTTTGACCTTTTGCCTTTCATCACTACAATGTCTGTTGTCCAGTCTGTACAGTGGGACCTTTTCCCTCTCATTCCCCAGTGTCTCACTATTTTTCATTTTGTTTTCAAAGAAACTTTCGGTCACAGCAAATTCACACACAGAATACAAGAGACTCTCATATACCCAACAAACTCCCCCTTTCCTCCCCCAATATTAATACCTTTTTATATGTGGATGGTAGCAATGTTATAACATATACAAATAGTGAAACATAGCTACTAAAAATTGCCAATGGTTTACACTATGGTTTACAATTTAGACCATACAATTTTATAAATTTTGATGATATTTACTAAGTCTTGTGTACATCACTGTACGGTAATGAAGAACATTTCCACTGACCACTAAATACCTCATGTTTAATCTACTCTCTTCCTCCCACCCCATCCCCCTGTGGCACAAGACGACCCCCTGGTTTGAATCATTGGATGAGAGGATTCATAGTTACATGAAAAAAGAGGTCTTGACACACTGATTTGACCTCCCCTATTAGGAACTGCCCTTGCTCTTGAGAGACTCCCACCTTTCTCTTTCTGAACAAATCAGTCCTCCCAAAGATGGGATTCCAAATCTTTCCCACTCATTATGTAGGTCTCCTATCACTGATACAACACATTATGACAGAATAAACCCTCACACACTCCCTAGAAGCCTGCTCCAGGTGCACCCTCTCCCAAATGCCCCCCCAGCCAACACCCTAAACCAGTGACCCTTCCTTGTCAAACTGCCGTAAAATCATTCCCACCTGTGTACTTTCAACATCATACCCACAAATCACCTGGGTTCACCTGGTCCATCTCACAACCCTCCCCCCAGTATCCTGGAACTTCTAACCCAACCTCCCCAACCTACCCACCTGTCAACCCTGCACCACCCAACCCAATAATATCACTAACCTCCTGTCATATCCCTTCAATACACAACTACATTCTATCACTTCACCATAGATTACGTCCATTTGGGTGATGGCTCAAAATCTTCTCTTTTCTCTCTGTATCTTGTAAACCTATCTTACAGAAAATAGATCTCTGAGACTGCTTGATTTCCTTAATTCATATCAGTGAGGTCATGAATCTGTTCATCCTTCAATGCCTGGCTTGCTTACTTTACCCAACATAAGATCTTCAAGATTCATCCATGTTATCCCATGTGTTAGCACTTTATTCCTTCTTACAGCTGAGTAATATTCCATTGTATGTATGTACAAAATTTTGTTTATCCATTCATCTGTTGATGGGAACTTGGGTTGATTCCAACTTTTGGCAATAGTGAACAATGTCACTATCAACATATATGTGTGCATATATTTGTTCATGCCTTTGCTTTCAATTCTTCAGGGTATATACTCACCAGTGGAATTGCTGGATCATAAGGAAGTTCTATAGTTAATTTTTTGAGGAACCACCAAACTGTCCTCCATAGTGGTTGGACAATTCTAAAATCCCATGAGCAGTGGATGAGTGTTCCCCTTTCCTCCACATCCTCTCCAACACTTAGTCTGCTGCTTTTTTAATAGTCGCCATTCTAATGGGTGTAAGATGGCATCCCATTGTAGTTTTGATTTGCATTTGCCTAATAGCTACTGAAGTTGAGAATCTTTTCATGTGCTTTTTAACCATTTGTATTTCTTCCTTGGAGAAGTGTTGTTTCAGGTCACCTGCCCATTTTTAAAATGGGTTCTTTGTCTTTTTATTTTTGAGGTGTAGGATTTCTTTATATATGCTGGGAATTAGGCTACTATCAGATATATGGTTGCCAAATATTTTCTCCCATTGTGTAGGCTGCCTTTTTACTTCTGTGATAAAGTCCTTTGAGGCAGAGAAGTTTTTAATTTTGAGGAGATCCCATTTATCTATTTTTTCTTTTGCTGCTCGTGCTTAGAGTGTGAAGTTCATGAAACAATTTCCTATCATAAGGTCTTATTGATGCTTCCCTACATTAACTTTCAAGGTCTTTATGGTCTTAGTTCTTATATTTAGATCTTTGGTCCATCCTGAGTTGATTTTTGTAAAAGGTATGAGATGATATTCCTCTCATTCTTTTGGATATGGATATCCAGTTCTCCAAGCACCAGTTTTTGAAGAGGCCATTCTCTCCCAGCTGAGTGGGTTTGGTGGCCTTGTCAAATATCAGATGACTGTATATGTGAGGATCTATCTCAGAACTCTCAATTTGGTTCCATTGGTAGGTATGTCTATCCTCGTGCCATTATCATGCAGTTTTGACCACTGTAGCATTTTAGTATGTTTTAAAGTCAGGTAGTGACTTTTCATTTTTTCATTTTTCTTTTTGAATATGCCTTTGGTGACTCGGGGCCACTGACCCTTCCAAATAAATTTTGTAGTTAGTTTTTCCAATTCCTTAACAAATACAGTGTTAAGATTTATTGGGATGGCATTAATTCTGTAGATTGGTTTGGGTAGGACAGACATTTTCATGATGTTTAGTCTTCCTGTCCATGAACAGGGAATATTCTTCCATTTATTTAAGTCTTCTTTGATTTCCTTTAACATTGTTGTGTATTTTTCTGTATATAAGTTCTTAACGTCTTTAGTTAAATTTATTCAAAGGTATTTGATTCTTTTAGTCACTATTGTAAATTGTATTTATTTCTTGATTTCCTTCGCAGATTGCTCATTATTTGTGTACAGAAATGCTACTGATTTTTGAGCATTGATCTTATAGCCTGTGAGTTTACTGAACTCATTTACATGTTCTAGATGCTTTGTTGTAGATTTTGCAGACCTTTCTATGTATAGGATCATGTCGTCTGCAAATAGTGAAAAATTTGCTTCTTCCTTTCCAATTTGGATGTATTTTGTGTATTTTTCTTGCCTCATTGCTTGAGTAAGTACTTCTAAGACAATGTTAAATAGGAGAGGTGATAGTGGGCATCCTCGTCTTGTTCCTGATCTTAGAGGGAAAGCTTCTAGGATTTCATCTTTGAAGATGATATTAGCTTTGAGTTTTTCATATATACCCTTTATCATATTCAGAAAGTTTCCATCTAATAGGATATTTTGCAATATTTTTATCAGGAAAGAGTTCAGTATTTTGTTGAATGCTTTTTCTGCATCTATAGAGATGACCAGGTGTTTTTTTCTTTCAATCTGTTTATGTGGTGTATTACATTGATGGATTTTCTTATGTTGAACCATCCTTGCATATCCGGGATGAAACCCACCTGGTCATGGTGTATAATTCATTGATATGTTGTTGAATGCAATTAGAAAGTATTTGGTGAGGATTTTAGCATCTAGGATCATTAGAGAGATTGGTCTCTAATTTTCCTTTCTTGTGGCATCTTTGTTTAGCTTTGGTATTAGGGTAATGTTGGCATCATAGAATGAGTTAGGCAATGTTCCTTCTACTTCTATTTTTTGAGAGAGCTTAAGCAGGATTGGTGTTATCTCTTTCCACAAGGTTTCGTAGAATTCACCTGTGAAGCTGTCTGGTCATGGGCTCTTCTTTGTTGGGAGGTTTCTGATGACTGAGTCTATCTATTTACTTGTAATTGGACTGTTGAGCTCATCAATTTCTTCTTTCATCAATGTAGGCTGCTTGTGAGTTTCTAGGAATTTGTCCTTTCCTCTATATTATCATTCTTGTTGGCATATAATTTTTCAAAGTATCCTCTTATGATAATCTTTATTTCTATGGGGTCAGTGGTGATATCCCCATCTTCATTTCCTATTTTGTGTGTTTTCATGTTCTCTCTCTTTTTCTTTGTTAATCTGGCTAAGGGTTTGTGAATTTTATTGATCTTCTCGAAGAACCAGCTTTTGGTTTTGTTTATTTTTTCTAGTGCTTTCTTATTTTATATTCCATTTAGATCTGCTCTGATATTTATTTCCATTTATCTATTTCCTTTGGGGTTAATTTGTTGTTGTTTTTCCAATTCCTCCAGGTTGTGGTTAGGTCTTCAATTTTAGCTCTTTCTTCTTTTTTGATATATGAATTTGTGGCTATGAATTTCCTTCTCACTACAGCTTTGACTGTATCCCATAGGTTTTAATATGTTGTTTTGTCATTTTCATTCATTTCATGGTAGTTACTGATTTCTTTTGAGATTTCCTCCTTCACCCACTGTTTGTCTAAGACTGTGTTGTTTAACTTCCATATCTTTGTGCTTAATTTGCTTCTTTGGCACTTAGTGAATTCCAATTACATTTCATTGTGGTCAGAGAAGTTACTTTGTATGATCTCAATCATTCTGAATTCATTGAGAGTTGTTCTGTGGCCCAGCATGTGGTCTCTCTTCTAGCATATTCCATGTGTACTTGAGAGGAATATATTTCCCGCTGTATTTGGGTGTAGCATTCTGTATATATCTATTAGGTCCAGATACTCTAGTGTATTATTCAGTCTTTGTTTCTTTATTGATTTTCTGTCAAGATGTTCTGTCTAATGTTTATAATGGTGTATTAAAGTCCCCCACTGTAATTGTAAAGGCATTTTTGTCTCCACTTAGTCTTTCCAGTGTTTGCCTCATTTATTTTGAGGTGCCCTGATTAGTTGCATAAATGTTTATGATTGTTGAAAATTCTTGAAAAATTACCCCTTTTTCTAATATATAGTGTCCATCTTTGTCTCTTACAATAGTTTTGTATTTGAAATCTACTTTGTCCAATATCAGTATAGCCATGCCTGCCCTTTTTTGGTTATTGTTTGCTTGTAAAATTGTTTTCTATCCATTCACTTTCAGCCTCCTTGAATCCCTGGGTCGAAGGTGGGTTTCTTGTAGACAACATATAGATGAGTCATATTTCCTTATCCATTTTGCCAATCCGTGTCTCTTGACTGGTGAGTTTAATCCATTAACATTCAGTGTTATTACTCTCAAGGAATTTCTTACTTCAACCATATTTTCTTTGGCTTTATGTATGTCATATGTTGTTTTTATTCATCTTTTTTTCTTTTTAGTTGTTCTTACACTCTCTTCCAACTCTCTCTCTCTCTCCTGTTTTTTTCCTTTCAACCTTTAGAACCTCCTTTAGTATTTCTTAAAGGTCAGGTCTCTTATTGACATACTCTCTTATTTTCTCTTTATTTGTGAATATTTTGAACTCTCCATCATTTTTGAATATCATTTTTGCTGGATAGAGAATTTGTGGATAGAAGTTTTTTTTTTCTTTTAGCACCTTGACTATGTCATACCACTGTCTTCTTATCTCCATGGTCAGATGAGAAATCAGCACTTAATCTTATTGAGCTTCCCTTGTATGTGATGACTGTCTTTTCTCTTGGTGCCTTGAGTATTTTCTTTTTGTCTTGAGCATTGGACATTTTGACAAGTATATGTCTTTGAGTTGGCCTGTTGGGATTTATACTGTTTGGGGTGTGCGGTGCTTCCTGGACTTGTACATCCATCTCCTTCAATAGGATTGGGAAGTTTTCAGCCATTATTTACTTCAACACTCCTTCTGCTCCCTTTTGCTTTTCTTCTCCCTCTGGTATGCCTATAATGTGTACGTTTGTGCATTTTGTGATGTCATTTAAATTCCAAGTCCCTGCTGGATTTTTTCTATCTTTTTATCTATCTGTTCTACTATCTGATTTCAGATGTACTATCTTCCACATCACTAATTCTTTCTTCTGCTTGTTCAAATTTGCTGTTATGTGCTTAAAGTGTCTTTTTGATTTCTTGGATTGTGGCATTCATCACCATCATATCCAGTATCTTTTTATGTATGTTCACAATTTCTTCAGTATGTTCTCCCAGTGTCTTCTTAATATGCTTAATCTCTTCCTTCATTTCATTAAGTTGGTCCATGATATTTGTTTGGACACTTTTGATTATTTCTTTGATGTTCTGCATCTCTTCCTGGTTTTTAGTTTGTTCATTGGACTGGTCCATGTCTTCCTGTTTCCTCGTATGGTTTGTAATTTTTTGTTGCCCTCTGCTCATCATTTATCTTGCTGGCTTTATTCAGTTGATTAGCTTCTGTCTTTGCTCTAGAGTTTTGTTTAGCTGATGGTTCTGTGTGTATGTTTTCTCTTTGACCCTTGATTCTTCTTGTTCTATTTCCTTGCTGTTTTATTGGTCCCTTGAAGGAAAACGATTAGGGATAGAGAAATTGAAAGATGTAAGAAAAGAAATAGGATAATAGTAATAGTAATAATAATATAAATTAAAAGAGGGATCATATAAGACTTAGTGAAATGAATATTTAACTCATGTAAGCAGTGTAGCATAATAGGAATAAAAAAGAGGAGTACCTACAATTAAATGGAAAGTGAACAGAGAAAAATATATAGAATGATTTAGAACACCAGAATGATGAGGAGAGACGGAAGGAGAAAAGAAAGGACAGAAGAAAAAAGTTATTTAAAAAAAAGAAACCAGAATGGACAAGATAGAAATAGAAACCAGTAAAGTTGCAGATTAATTAAAAAAAAAAAAAAGGTGGAATGTAAGAACCACAACAGAAAGTAGAAGACAGAAATATCGAGGAAGGAAAAGAAATAGCATTGGTAGACAAATTCATTATACACAGAATATGGGAAATCAAGGAAGAAGAAGCACAGCAAAGAAAAATCAAGGTAGCAGCACCTAATTTAAAAAAAGAGGGGTGGGGGAGAGGAAAGAAAAACAAGAAACAAAACAAAAAAACATAAAAAACCCCAAACAAAGACACAAGCAAGCAGTCAAACAAAGCTAAGGAAGAACAGCATTCCTTCTTGATCCCTTGTGGAGCCTCTCAGGCTACCTGTGTTCATCAGTCAATTACCCTGCAAGCTTCTCTTTGCATGCTTTGAGCCAGTATTTAGTGAGTAAACTAAGTTAATTTTTTAAAGTAACCTTTATTTTTTATTTTTTGAAAAATAAGGGACCCAAAAGAAGCTAGTACAAAAATAATGCCCATGATTTCCCCGTCCTAATGTATCAGCTAATTGTTAGATATCCTGGTGGATCACTACTCTTAGAGGAGCTGTCAATCAAACTAGGGACCTCATATATTCAAGGCAGAAATCCCTCCACTGGGCTACCTTTCTAATTGGGTCAGTTAGCTCTTCAGAAAGCTATTCAGTCACTTTTCTCCAGCCAGGTTTTACTCTCCTAGTGCAGCAGGATTCAGGTGGCTGTATGAGCAGATCCACCCTCCTCTCTCCTGGTCTGGTTGAGTTCCCTTTTGGAATTCAAATGGGACCCTGATCACTGAGTACACTGCACTGAAATGATTTTTAAGCCTCTTCTAGACCACCCCCTCCTCCCAGGGGATGCTAAGTAGGCTCTTGAAAACTTATTAAGCTCTTCTCACTGCCTGACTCCATTAGGGGAGTTGAAATGCAGAACTATTCAATTGGCTGACTCCACCCTCTCTCAGGCTAAGCCTCTGTATCCCAGGGCAGTTAGGACCCCCTTTGTGATTCACAGGACAACCATGAGATAGGCTCTTCTAGGCTCTAGATTGTGATGGATTTCAAATTGCACTTTTACACAAAGTTTGCATATCAGACATCGATCCAATTGTCTACTGTCTGACAATTCATTTTGTTTTCCACTAATCTTTTAATTATTTTTTATTTTAAAGATGCTTTAGATGATAAAAATGTTACATAAAAATATAAGTGATTCCCATATGCCTCATTCCCTCCCCCTCTCACACCCTGCCAGATCAACATCCTTCATCAGTGTGGTACATCTCTCACAATTGATGAACACATATATTGAAGCACTGCTTCACTTTACATTTTGCTTTACACTCTGTCCAACATACTTTTGTAGGTTATGACAAAATATATAATGGCCTGTATCCATCATTGCAATGTCATGCAAGGCAACTCCAATGTCCCCAAAATGTCCCCATATTATACCTATTCTTCCCTCTCACATTCCTCAGAACCTCTGGTGGCCACTGCCCCCAATCAATAAGTGTTCTTCCATTGCTAGAATAATAATAAGCCTAAAGTAGGAGAACAATAAGTCTACTTTAGTTCATTGTTCATTCCCTAACTTTGAGAACTTTGGGATGGTGATGCCTTCTCTGCTTCTAATGGAGAGGGAGATTCAATATCATGAGGCAGATAGATGGAACCATCCTTCTTGCAGTTGCAGAGACTCTCTGTCCCTTGGGATAGGTGTCTACTCTCCAGTACTTTGGACTCACTCCTAATCTTTATTTTCATATTTTTCTTTGCTCCTTCAGCTCCCTATCAATAGATAATGTGTTTCCTGTGGTCCAAATCCCAGTGCTTAAGCACATTACCTGGAAGACAGTTTGTGGCTCAGGCTGTGTCTCCTACCTGTGAAAGTGAAAGGATGAGGGACATACTTACTCCTCACTGACAGCAACCTTCTCCTATGCCTAATGTGTATGGAGTGGTGCAGATTATACAAATGGGTATTTCTATCCATGCAGATAATGGTTGTTAGGTCAAATGGGATGTAAATATCATGCTGATTTCTTGTGCTGCTCAAACTGTCACACCTCCTCCAATTCCTGTGGACTTGGGGTGAGCTGCTGATTGGCTCCCAGTGTGCTATGAGATCTGGAGGACACAACCAGGTATTTCTTTGTGACCTGAGTCCTTGGTGAGCCACATGATGACCACAACACACAGGAAGGAGGATAACAGCTGCATAAAGTTACTGCTTCCATATGGCCTTTTGTCTAAGAAATCTGTTTCTTTCCCTACCCTCTCCCTGACTATCTTCACTCACTTATTTCCCTTCAATATTCTAAAGGGAAAAATAATCCCCTTTTTCCTCAATCACAGCAATGTCAGGGAGAAACAATTTTCATGTCTTGCATAATGATTCAGGTCAAATATCTATGTGCTTTAAAAATAATCCTTACAAAATGAAAGTGTTTTATCCTGGCAGGTCTAGTGGAAAATTTCAAGATTGACATGCTTCATTGAGAGATTGCCATTTTTGCATAAATGCCACCACCACATGGAGACATGTGTGTGTACATTTCAAGGAGCAAATACTGAATTAACTGTGGGAGAAGCACTGCTGTCTTCTATGAGGATGCAGATTTGATGTCTTCAGAATTGGAAGGTGTAGGGTGATGGGGCCATGTTGCTTATCATTCATTACCCAGGAAAGAGAGGCCAATTCATGGTCAAATTTAACTATTGTTCACTTAGTGTTTCATTTTGTTTTGCAAGTATATGCACATTTTTTAATTTCAAAAGTTTGTAATAGGAAAATGCTTTGTTACATATAAAGAACCCCATGAAAGTATTTCCTTCTTTTTGCTTTCTAAGAAGTCATAAAGCATAACCCTCATGGTCCAGGATGTTGTGGGGGTCCTGAGGTGAGCAGCATAAAGGGGGACCTCAGCAGGTGGAGGGCACACTTTTCCAAATTTTTCAGGTGTCCTGCTGTGGGGGAGAAAATTGGACTCAGCTGACATTGCTAATTTAATCTTCAAGTGCAGGTGGACAAGGGTCTGCCCATGGAATCATTCCTGTGCCTGGTATGATCTTGTAGCATTTGTATTAAAGGGACAAACTACAGAAATCATCTCATGTGGGGTTTTTAAGAGAAAAAGTGTCATTTCATAAGCCACTCCTTGATACAATTCTAGTACCTGGAGGAGGAAACATCCACTTTGTGGAGCCTGTTAGTGGAACTCTCATGTGAAGAGAAAAAGTGCAGCTGCCATAACTAAATGAATGAATAACACAAATAAATTAGGTTATCTTGTTTTATCATGGGAAAATAAAACCATAAACAGGTGTAATACAAGTAAACACTGAATTTCCTCTGGAAATAATCACAATATTTAACTTTCAATTTTTAGGTTTAATAGCATCCCTATTTTCTAAGTGTATTTGTTCAAGAATTATGAGGAAATATTATATATTCACTAGTTCAGTCATAGGTTTATATCTAAAGCATGCAGAAAGTACAAAGTTCCCATAAATGCACCCACATACAAACACAGTTTTACCTATTATTAGCAAGATGCATTAGTGTCTTATTTTTCTTGCAATTGATGAAACAATATTGTCATGATTATGCTATTACATATAGACCAAAGTTTACATCAGGGTTCACTGTTCATGTTTTAGCATTGTATGTTTTTAATTTTTTTATTCTGGTATCATATATACAAATATTTTTCAAATAACTCATTGTTATTTTTATTTTATATTAGCTGATACATATAGCAACTTTTATTCAATAAGTTCACTAGGTTGAAACTGATAGGTTGTTGAAGTGTTCAATAAAGAGAAAATATTATCCAAATATATATGAGTAAAATAATTTTCAGTTCCTTATTGAATGGAGTCAGTAATTTCAAGAAGATTGAGTACAGGGATCATAATGTGTATAATCACAGCATTATGTATATAATAATCTAACTTGAGGTGTCATAAATCTATCCAAATTTAAAAGCAGATCAAATATGGCTGTTAAATGGAGAAGCACTGGAGATAATAAAAATTTCTGTAAGTCTTATATAGCAGGTTTCAATCCTCAAAATCACCACTTTTGTTAACATTGGGGTGCATTAAATATTTTAAATCAGGTATGATCTATGGACCTCATTTTGTCAAGCCAACTTGCAATGCCATAATCAATATAATTTTAAATTATTTTTCATCAGTTCAGAAGATTCAGGTTATACTTCAGAGAAATTAGTGCTATGACAATTGGGAATCAATGCAAAAAAATATTTCCAAAAAACAGTGAGATATCCCTGCTTGTCCTTCATACGATATTTGGAAATCTTTTCATGAGAATATGGTTTTAAATTGCTATGTTATTATTGCAAATACACCAGTTGCCTTAACAAGAGGAATGTACCAGCACACATATTTCAAAGACTGGAAATCCAAAATTGAAGCACAAGCAAGAATATGCTTTCTTCCTAATATCTCTAGCATTTTGTTGCTGAATAACGACAGTACTTTTGATTCATTGGCTTGTATTTTTGCCTCCCATTGCATTACAATCTCTCCTTTTCCCATGACTTCCAAGTTCTCACTCCTTTCTTTGAGTCCAAATTTCTGCTCTTAAAATTGCCTTCAGACATGTATATTAACCTCATTCATTTTGCCCACACATGAATTGTATCTTAGAATATCATATTCTGAAATATGAGTTCACAACCCATCTTTAAAATGCCCCATTTATAAATGGGTTTACACCCACAGGAACACAAATTAATATTAAGATATGTCTTTGGTCAATAAACAAATACCAAGTTCTGCCCCCTGAAAGCAATAGTTACATTTTTAGTATATGAAAAATACATTTACCCCACCTGAATTTCATGAAATCCTTAAGTCATTTCATTTCAGTACCTATTCCATGTCATCAGAATCAGTTGTGAGTGTATTCCAAACTAGGGGAAATTCCTCTGTGTTTGTTGACCTGGGAAATCTAGAAAACATTTATTAGTTTCTAAATGTGATGGTGGGACCAGTATATGCCAGATATTGCCATACTAGATGGGATCATTTGGAAGTCAAATAGAGGTTATAGATTCTAGTCAACTCTGAAACTTTTCAGGGAAATGTCCATTAGATTTCAAGGTCTGAGAGTCAAATATGAATATATTCTTTGTCCATATTGACCTCCTGGAAGGACAGTCAATGGCTTGTCCAGTATCCCTGCTCTCACTGAATCCTGGGGCCTAAGCCCATCTCTCTCTAAATATTGACATGTTATATTCACTCAGCCCCACCTCCTCCAAGCACACTTGTGTCTTGTTCTGAGGAGATATCTTCAGTTCTTATTTCTGCCATGGATCTGTCCTTTTCATCTCTATCTGTTTCCTTCCAGGAGCCCTGCTGTGCAGCTCAAATGTGACCACAGAGAGTGAGAGTTGCAAATTTGGTCCCTGCCCCTGTTCATGGAAATCAGTTCACCTGTCCCTGTAGTACATGTTGAGGAGCTCAGCCCATATCTGTGCCTATCTTCAGTGTCGACCCCCTTGGGGGCTGCACTGATCTGGGCTTCCCTCCTCATCTCTGTTAAATGTAACCTCCTGCCTGCATCAGGCTCTGCTCTGACTGCTCTACATTAGTTGTTCTCACTCTGTTCTCTGTGTGTGTGCATGTGACTTGTGCAGTGTTCAGCTGGTTGACCTGGGGGCTTATGGGAGACAGCCTGGTGGTCCTCTGAGCCTCCTCTGCAATGCATCTGGATTCATCTTTTCTGATTATGTAAGGAACTGTGGCTCAGGTTCCAGGAGAGGGGAAAGGGTGGGCAGCATTAATGAGTCAACCAACTAGAAATACTTAATATACACTCCATCAAATTTGGATGATTCACAGTTCCTTGAGACAAACTTATGAGCATAGTCTCTTGAAATGACCAACCTGAAAGCTGAGGACAAAGCCGTGCATTACTGTGTGAGAGACACAGGGAGGGCAAGTCAGCCTGACACAAACTCCCTCCCAGGGCTGCAGTAATGGCTGGGTTGCAGTAGGCATCTGCACCACCAGGTGGCAAGCATGGGCCAACACAGGAGCAAGAGCAGAGGTAGATTTAGGTTTCTTCTTAGATTCTTGAAATTCCTGTTCCTGTCCAGCAATTTGTATTGAACAACTAGGCATCACACTTCGATCTGGAAAATAAACTTATTAACTTCAACCCCAGGCTCATATCAATGTAATGAAACAATGTCTTATTTCCTGTAAACATTGAAAATTATAAAATTAAAGACTTGTATCAGCATTTATGAAGTTCATTGTCACTGATAATAAAAGCATACTATTAGCATAAGTGGGAATATAAATGGTAAAAAAACACAAGAAATGATTACCATTTTATACTAATAATTTTATTTAGGAAGAATGGCATTTAAAATCAAGTCAGAAATACACATAGAAGAACATCACTTTGACCACTACATCACACTGAAAACATCATACTTAGAATAGTATTCCAGGCATGTGTGTCATGTGTGTATTTAGTTTTTCCTGTGCATATGGATGTATAATTGTATGTGTTTGTTGGTGAGTGAATTTGATGATAAAACATACAGTGTAAACCTATGTGACAGTTGAAAATATAAATGTCTAATGTGGTAAAAGATAACATATGTAAATGATGATGTTGTAATGCCTAAGGCAGAAAAAGGAACAGATCTAAACAAAATAACTCTGTTTGTAAAATTACTCAGGTAGAATAAAATGTCATTATACTATTAATGAAATATTGGTACAAATTCAATAAAGACATAATGCACTCATGCTCACTCTTGGTAAAGGAAATACTAATTATTATATCACATTCACCCATCATATAAGTTATATAAAACACATAACACTTCCATCCATCTTACTTGTTCTTAGGATCTTGACTTATACTACTGATATGAATATATAAACTTTCACTTGTCCAGGTATCTATTTGGCAATATATATAAAGTTATGTCATGAATATGATAATATTCATCCCAGAAATCTATTCCATATATTCTTGTGACTTTATACTTTTTGTTGATATTTTTATCTTTACAATTTTAAATTTAGAATAATTTCAAATTTACAAAAAAATAGAATGTTCCCTTAAAACCTTTTCCTAATTTTACATAATGTAAAATGATATATATATCATCTTACATATCAATAAAATATTTTCCATAATCAAGAAATTAACATTGACAGTGATTATTTAATAAATTGCAGACTTTATTAAAAATTTAGCCATTTTACACTGATATCCTTTTTTGGTTCCCAAATTCAATCTAGGACCCCACACTAAATCTAGACAGCATGACATCCATGATCTATTCTGGTAAGGGATAGTTGTGTGTTCTGTTTTAAGTCAGTGGAATGTTCTATAGATTGAAATGGGGCAATATGTTGATAGTGCTATTGAAGTCATCTATATATATAATTAATTTATACCAGTTTCTATCATCACAAAGATTCGAGTGATGAAGTTTCCAACTATAATGCAGACTTGTCTATTGCTCTTTCAGACTCCATCAACTAGGATTTTTTTTTTTTACTTTTGCATAAATGATCACTTTATCATTATATAATATCCCTTTTTTATCAATAATAATCTTACTTTTGTTGAAGTCTACTTTGAAGTCCACTTAAAAAAACCACATTATTTTTTAGCATTCTATGTATTTATATTTAGAGTGACTCTCTTGTGGTCAGTATAGAGTTGTGTTTTTTTTTTTCTTATCCAGTATGATCATTGTAGATTTTTAACCAAAGTTTCTAGGTAATTCCCATTTGAAGCCATTATTTTATAGTTTATTTAAAATCTAATGACTTTATTGATGTTTTCTATTTATTACAGGTGGGGTGGGAGGGAGGAATTGTGAGGAACCAGAAGAAATTTTGGTGTATTAGAATTCTTCACTATCTTGGTGTTGACTTCATGTTGTAAATATTTAAATACATATTAAATTGTACATTTAAAATATGCACAGTATATCATGTGAAATTATATCTAAATGTGTTAAATATACCAATGGATGTATTGGTATAAAAGGAGAGTCAAGGAGAGACAGATAATGATGCATGAAATTTCAGAGACTCTTTAAAATGCATTTGCATTAACCTGGTTCTCACTACAATCCTTAGGAATTCCTTGGAGCACTGTTCACCTCATGTCACTGCCTTCCTGAATCTCTCTACATTACTGATGTCTACCTTGCATGTTCTTGCTTATTCAATTCTATTCAGTAATATTGTTGAAAAGCCAGGTTATAACATGCTTCATTCAATATCTGTTCATGACAGGATAAGAAGGAAAGAGAATTTTAAAGGCAAGTGTTTCTAAATGATCACCCTAAGGTAAGGACACTGAGACTGATGGTGGTTGAACTGCCAAGTTCCCATAGGTGTGAAAAATAAAGGGGAGAAGTATTTCAGGTGTTCCTCATGCAATTATGGTGATCAGAGGCAGGGCACACACAGGTATTTTGTGGCTTTCACAGGGAATAATACAATTAATAAGAGTTAAAGAAAAATTATTAAAATTGTACTATTGAGGGAGGCAAGATGGTGTCAGTTTAGGAGGCTACTTACAAACTAGCTCTCTGTGGATTGCTGATGGTGGATGGGGTCCTGCCCAAGGGTCTGTGCTGTGGGCTCATGAGCGAGAAGCTTGGGTCTTCTAACAGCAGGCAGATTGACGGAGTGGAGTGATTGGTCGAGATTCATGAGTTCTGAGCCTGCCTGTAGTGGTTAACACAGACAGCTGAGCTCTGCCCGCACAGAAAATGGCTGCTTGGAGCTCCTACATTGGTGACTCCTGCCACCAGCATGAGGGAGAATACTCAGAGGGAAGGAGGGCTCTGACAGAAGTTGGAGAGGGGTTTAACTTCTGTGGATTTGGCTGCCTGTACCCCCTCATAGCTTTGGGGAGCAGATAAGCTGGCTTGAAACAGTGCCAGGATGAGGAGAGAGGCGAATCTGCTGAGCAAACTTGATTTACCCAGCAGCCTGCTGACACTGATGACTGGCCCCAAGGGAGCAGAGTAAGCCAATTTTATCACTCT